>JBCAUA010111905.1:0-10003 GCA_038406235.1 Peronia verruculata
GATAGATAGATAGATAGATAGATAGATAGATAGATAGATAGATAGATAGATAGATGATGGATGGATGGATGGATGGAAGGATGGATGGATGTGTGGATGGATGGATAGATGGGTGGGTAGGTGGGTGGACGGACGGACGGACGGATGGATGGCTGGATGGATGGATGGATCGATGGATGGATGGAAGCTAGAGAGAAACAATGCGAATGAAAGCAGATAGCTCTAAACGTGCATTTGATCATGACGTGCACAAGTTCAGTACACACTGTACACATAACACATTCTCAATAAGCTACATGTATCTGGTATCCGCCTCCCGTGATCTGAATATCCCATGATCCCAGACCAATAGTAAATATGGTATCTGATGCAATGTCTATTGTTCACCAGGTTTCTTACCTAGTTACTGTATTGTGCTTCAGTTCACTGTTGCAATCAAGTCATACAAAGCGGTTGTCTAACGTTAACCTAGAAATCTTTATTAGTCCAGCACTACAGTAACAATATCTGTCTATCCCATTCAAATTGTGAATGTTCATAACAACTACGAAAATGAATAGAAAATGAATAGAAACGGTTAGAGGTATAAAAGACAACCAAACTGTTTTCCAGAAGCTCAACAGCTTTGAAAACTCAATTACTTCATTTTTTTTATTATTATTATTTTTTAGTTAGTCGATAATAAATCATAAACAAGTGCAGACCGAAATTTGTTTCTCGGACGAAATGGAAAAAGAATAATATTACAGAAACCATTAGATCTGTCTAATTCCTAAAGTAACCCCCCCCCCCTTTTTTTTCCGACCACACACGGTTATGGTTTTTATAAGCTTTTCAACCTCCTGTAGTGGTGGTTATCTCAGCTGTCCACAAGCGTGGTAAAAAAAAATACAGTGTAATGAGTGTAACATACATGTACATGTAACACTATTGTGTTATGTGATCAAGAACTATGGTTATGGTTTTTATAAGCTTTTCAACCTCCTGTAGTGGTGGTTTTCTCAGCTGTCCACAACCATGGTCAAAAAATAACATAACAAGCGTGATCTCTTGTTCGCACGAACTTTGTGTGCATCTTTTGTGTTCTCCCAGGATTTCGCGCCTTTGTGGTCCCCCCTTTCTCTCCCAGCCCACTTGCTGTTACTACGGTCAACGTATAAAACTACAAACACGGATATCGGTCTGCATATAATCGATATCTCTTTTTTTATATCGATCCATCATGCAAAGACCCTTTCACAAGAAATAGGAACGTCAACCACTGTTTAATTTTTTCGACAGTAATTCATTACACTTGTTATAAACGTGATAAAAAAAAAAAACAACAACAACAGCGGCATTTCAATCCATATTTATACTTGTGCGTTTATAGAATGAGAATCTAGAGGCGGAAAGGGGAGGGGAGAAATGCCGGGGGGGGGGGGGGGGGTGTGAAAAGGCCTCTTATCTCGAGTTCATGAAATTATGCTAAAGCAAAACACCTTCTTTGTTTTTATTGTTTTCTTTTGTGCTTCTGTAACACCCAGGAACAATCGAAAGAAGGAGCTGTGGGCTAATATTTCATTTAAATGAACCATTTAGATTCAAACAAGTAATTTTTCCTTTTGTTTGTTGCCAAAAGGTAATCGAAAAAAAAAAAAAAAAACTGTGTGGATCTAGATCTAAATCTAGATTGTGTCATAAAAGAAGCTGAACTGCGGCAACTATCAATGTGCCCTGAGTTAAGTCTACTGTTGTTTTTGTTTCAGTTTTATTGGTCATGTTTGTTGATCTAATTTGATGACTTTAAAAAAAAAAAAAAAAGTTTTTGTAGCTCTTGTCCTAGAATCTCATTGATTTTGATTGATGAAAGAACAAATAAACAAGCTAACAAGCAGAACAACGGTGGGGTAGCTGCACTTTCGCATCGCCATTTCAACGTTTCTTTTGTTGTTGCTATTTCGCTGACTTGTGTTCATGCCAGAGCATGACTCATGGCCATCAAACACAACATTTAATGAAACGAGAACAATGCTCTGAGACACACCCATAGTTAAGTATGAACTGTACACGCATGTTATTCAACAAAAGTATAGACTTTCTGCGGCCTTATTGTTGTCCAAATCTACGGTATATACATTGTATCTAGATCTAGGGTACAACAATAGATCTAAACATTAGAGCGTTGTTATAGTTGAGCATGCCTGCATGTATCAGAATCGAGACAAGTAGTCACTCATCACAACTGATATCGATACTTTCGTGTTATTGTACTGGCCATAGAGCGGCACAAATGAAACGGCTGATCACATCAGGTTATTGGGGAAGTGAGAAATTTCTGGAGTGTCTTTATTCCTACAGGACTGATATATCACGGTAGATCAATAAATAACGATGCTTTGCAATTAAACTAGATCTAGATCTATATCTAGAGATCAATCTCCTAGAGAGGATTGACTGATATCAACTTCTAAGTCTTCTTAAGCCTTAAGTTAAGGCTTGATCAGAATTCAACATATGGATCTTCTAGATCTAGACTAATCTATCTAGATCTAGTCTAGATCTATCGGCGCTTTTTCGTTTGTTACCCTAGGTCTGTCTGTCACCCGCACGTCGGACCTATATGTTAGCGTTAGGGTGGACCTATGCTGGTCGAGGATCACATACATGTTAGCGTTAGAGAGGACCGTCACCTACTCGTGGGATCTAGGCTATATGAGTAGATCTAGATCTCGATCTAGATCTATATGTTAGCGTTAGGGAGGACTTGCGGTGGTCGAGGGTCCCAGCAGGTTAAGCCAGCGGGGTTGTTCTATTATTTGGTATAGATCTACGGATCCTGGGGTAACAAACGAAAAAGCGCCAATCTATCTAGATTCTAGATCTAGTCTAGATCTAGATCTTGTCTATCAAGACTCAAGTCTGCTGAAACTTTAGATCTAGACAACATCAGATCCTAGATCCAGAGATCTAGAGTGTCTAGATCTGACGATTGTCAAGATTTCCGTGTTAAATTCCGACTGGTCGAGGGTCTCACGTTAGCGTTAGGGAGGACCGTCACCCGCTCGCCGGACCTATGTTAGCGTTAGGGTGGACTTGCGCTGGTCAAGGGTCCCAGCAGGTTAAAAGCCAGCAGGGATGATCTGTTATTTGGTACATATAAACTGAACCTGGGGTAACAAACGAAAAAGCCCCAGCTTTCTCTACATAAACTAGATCTAGTATCGGAATTTAACGCAGAAATCTTGACAATCGCTCTAGTAGATCTAGATCTATATGCTGTCTTATAGATAGATCTAGAGAATAGATCTAGGTAGGTGTAGATTTGTGGAATGCAAGTCCTGAGGGCTTGAAGGTAAAGTCTAGCTAGATCTAGAGATCTAGATCTAGATTTAGTCTAAATCTAGAAATCTGGACGATAGATCTGGAGGTCCGACTCCCATTAACAGATGTATAGGGCTTTTTTTTGGTTTTAATTATTGTAAAATAAGTTGTTGTTTTTAATATTTTTAAGGCTTTTTTAAAAATAGTATTTCTCTGCATTCTTTGACTAATATCGATCTAGATCTAGTCTTTTTCCCGAAATTTGCTTTTGCGCATGCTCAAAATCAAAACCGCGGGAGTCCCGTTTCTACCTGGAGCTATTCTAGCCATTATTAGATCAAGGCCTATTGCTGTTCAGCTGACATTGGCAGATGCCGTGAACTTTCGTTGACTTCACAAGGAAAGAAGTTAACCATCAGAGACAATTATGGCAGCAGAATCTACATTTATTCCAAAAGGTATTTCTGTATTTCATGTTAAATTATTATTTTGATGATTTTTTTTTTAGAATCAAGATCCAGAAAAATCTAGACACTAGACTAGGCTCTGGTATGGCATCTACTCATAGAGAAAACAAGTGGGGATTGACTTGCGAGTCTTGCATCAAGGGATGGAAGGACATGAAAATTGAAAATCCACGTTTTCTTAGTGACTCAACAGTACTCTGGCTTCCTGTGGGTAGGGAGGCCTGATGTCTAGTCTTCTCAGATAAGGTGAACATATTTTGCAGGTCTGGTGTGTATGTTACGCACATTAAAGAACCCTTGGCAGTTCAAAATTGGGGAAAAAGTAGGCTGAGTGCTGCAGTCCGGGCAAAATTTCCAAATTTCAGCCTACAGAATTTCTCACCAAATTGGCAACTTCTAAAAAGTTGAGATAATCCTACTTTCTAATTTCTAAAGATTGAAAGGCTTGAGAAGAAAAACAAACAATACTAAATCAAGATAGATCTAGACACTAAATATATGTCTCAATGATACAGCTAGACTCAAGATTTAGATTCTAGCCTAGATCTTTTCAGAGCTGTTGATAATAGTTTCTGTGAATTTATTGTGATCAAGCATCCTTAGATCTGGCCAAAATTGATTTAATTTAGAACTAGAGATCTTGTCTAGTTTGTATAAAAATTTGTTGTTCTAGACCAACCAATGGAGGAGAAATATGCATAATTTGGGTTTTTGCCATCTGTTAAAGTGTTAAAGGGGTGGTGCAACGTCACGGACAGCCTATATGTATTTCTTGTAAAATAATAAACTTCTAGGAGCCAAAAACATGTTTGTTAGTATTGTTATTTTTGAGAAAACATCACCGTTAATGTGTTTATTTTGCAAAATAAGACAGCTTGCAGTTCTGCTGTTCTTTTCGCCCACTCTCTGCGCCATTACTATGTGACGTCATGACTTTCCTTGCATCTTTGTATTACGAGGCTGCGCATCTCGTGGCCAACTAGTAAAGCCATATAGGCCCTATCAATTTGAGTCTCACGGTGTTTGTTTTGACTCCGCCTTGGCTTTGGAGTGACATACTTACGGTGCTATGTTTCTTTCTAACCCTTCCCTAACTCCACCCTTTCTTCACATAATGATATGTGCAATGAACCAGTGGCAGGAGGAAGAATTGTACTCATAAAGACATCAGTTTCATGTGGGTGTCAATTTTATCACCCCTCGTCACACAGATCATTCCCATTACAGTTTTGATCATAAGCTGATGTAATTGCTTGGATGAAACCACTTCACATAGGGTTAAATTTATGTTCTTGCTACAGAATCTCTGTGTAAAATGCAAGCTGTCACCATCCCTCTAACCACATGCACTTAAATCACTGTTAAAATATTAGATCAGGCCGGCTGACGACGACGGGGCAGCAGTGACTACAAAGAAAAATGTAAATGATCTAATGGTAGCATTGAGTGAAAGCAAAAGCAAGCTATCTGGGGTATATATATAAACTAATAGATATTTAGGCCACTTTTGGCTTTCATTCACAGCAATTATAGCTCACTTCTGCTCTCAATAGCTTGGTCGCTGGTCAGTGCTTAACTTGTACAGTGGGTCAAGTGGTCAGGGGAGACTGCGTTATGATTCAGTATGGTATAAACAAAGAGACTACATCTATTTGATACTCTTCTGTTAATCATCGTTTCTTTTGATTGTAGTTTCGGACACTTGAGTGGGCCACGTGGCTGTTGATTTCTGTTCTTTTTTATGTTCAAGGAGATTTCATCTTTGGGCATAGAATTTCTCACTTTTCTATTAGGTAAAGTTTCCATTACCTTGTGAAGGAGTGTCTGTTGAGCTGCGCATACTTATTATAGCAACATTTTCAAAATGGGGCGATAAACCCCAAATTCAAGTGACAGTGGGAGAAATATCAGGGTAACGAGGAGTCCTGCAAATGCCTGACTATCTTGTGACCGACACTTCATCAGCCACACAATACAGCATTGTTTACATACTGTATAGGTCCACACATAAGAGTTAGCGTGCATTCCGTAAAGGCATGACGTTATGCCCGGTTTACGGTCATTTACGGAAAGCTAGAGCGGCCCGAAAGATCCCGTCTTTAATCGTTAAAATCTCATATTTAAGAAGCCATAGGCTTCTAATTTGTATGTCAGTGGGTTTACAATAATTGTAATGTATTTCATCTGAGGCTTGACACAACGAATTGATGTTGCACTACCCCTTTAATATTGTTAATTTGTACAGTCAGATAGTAAAAAGATGAAGATACTCTATTTGTTTGGGTCCAGTTATGGTCGCAAATTTTATGACTTCAGCAATGGACCGACATCATAAGTCTCTTTGTAGATTGTAAACACAGGGTTGCCAACCCTCCTGGAAAAACTGGGATTTTCCAGGATTTTAAGGGAAATCATTGGCAGCTGGAAAAGTGCTCTTAATCCCTGGTTTCTTATAAAAATTAAATAATAATAACTAACAAAGAGAAACACAAAATTAGCAAAATTACACACTTTTTTTGCTTAGTCACGTGTGTGACATCTGAATTATAACCGAGATCTGCACTTTTGATTGGGTCATTAAAAGCTACAAGAGTTTTGCAAGTACTTTTGCGGAGATTATGCACGCGACACGATTCCCAAGCTAGAACAATGGGCGTTTGTGTAGTACTATGGCTGTGATGGTCATGTGGTGTAATATGCACATGGGACCTCCAAAATATATTCACCCCTTATCGGAGAAGACTAGCCATTGGGCTTCCCTACTCAGAGGAAGCCACAGAGGACCTTTGAGCCATGAAAAAATTGTAACAGGTTTTCGTTTATGCCCTTCTGTCCCCCAATGTGAGGACCTGTGAGTCAAACCCACAACCTCGCAGATGTGGGTTGTTTCAGGAGTGGAATTGGAAATTAACGCGGCTTCTGTCATACTTTGAAATCCTGATTCCTGATAAAAACTGGTTTTAGGCCTGGTGGAAAATGCACAACAGGCTTCAGCCTGTGCAAGATTTACAGTTTTTTTTTTTTTTTTTGAATGCTGTAAAAGCATAAAACCTTTAAATACCATATATTGGATGTTAAAGTTTTATTGATTAAAGATGAATAAATGTTCAAAACCTTTACAATCAACAGAAGATGACGCATATTGGCCCATGATGATGTAGTGTCATTTCCTCATGACAGAAAAGGCAAAGTACCCCAGATTGACAGTGCAACTTGCAGAACAATGGTTAGCTTTACATTTTGTGACAAAAGGATGGAGCATCGTGGGATACAGTAAGATCAGAAATAGGTAGATCTAGCAAAAGAAAATTATTCTACAAGTCCTTTGTTTATTAATAATAATCAAAATGAAAATAATAATAGTGTATACTTAAATTGGGCTTTGCTTTCTATCAGATTATTATTGTTCCCAATACTTGCTAGACTGTATGTTATATCAACCTCTTTATTACAATCTATTATTACCCTGACAGATCCATAGAAGATAGTCACAAACGTTCTCAGCTTCCTGGGAAGCATACCAGGAAACTGCCTGTTGGGCGCTCAAATTCTTATCAATCTAACAATATCGATGATTCAATCACTGTCTAGTGATTAGAAATCATAATATGGTGAATTCACAGAATAGAATTCATATGTTGTATCTTTCAACAAGTTGCATAGCTTTTTCCGTTTCCTTAAATTTTTTTGTCTTTCTTTTTTCAGTTGTCAGGTGACAGCATGGTACTGGAAATTGTTTACAAACAAGGAGCTCATACTGTTCATATTGGAGAGCGGATTGCTGACGTCACACCGTGCTGAGTGGGAGCCATGCCCATGACTGGCCCACCAGAAAATTGCATCGCTTGCAAACACGTTGCAGACGCAATTTCTGCCTCTGCCTGCGTTGTTGATGCGATTTTGTACCTCGCGGCGATTTTTCAACAATTTTTGCCTTTTTCGGGTATAATTGAGGAGAAAAATACTGAATCTGTCCAATGATGAGTGCACGGCCAATCCCGTAGTGATCGTGAGTAGTTTCCCTTTTCAAATTGCTTATTGCGGCAGATTTAGATTGTATGGTGGATTTACTTATTCTGTAAGACTAAACCCCTAAAAGATCTTCGACGATGGATTGATTCTTCAACATTAACAGTCAGAATTGACAAACCAGATCCTCAAGCATCTCCTGCTGGAGTCATTGTTCTGTCTTCTGACTCTGTTCAGTCAGTTGACATGCTTCTTCTCTCCATCCTGGCAGCAGGCCTTTGTAGTGCCTATTTTCAAACCTGGGAAAGACAATACAAATCCCTCCAACTTTTGTCCCATCACCCTTACCAGTTGTCCATGTAAACTGATGGAGCGGTTGGTGACCAATCTTTTGAACTAGGTCTTAGAGGACAAAAACAGTGTCTTTTGGCTTTAAGTGTGGCTTCTGGGCAAAGCACTCCACGACAGACTATCTTGTCCGCCTGGAAACTTTTGTCAGAGAAGCCCTTGTACAGTGACAATACGTGGTGGCAATCTTTTTTGATTTGGATAAGGCCTTCAACACCACATGGAAATTTGGTACTTTGAGGGATTTGCGTTGGTTGGGCTTTCACTCCACTTTCATTCTGAACTTCCTGAACGGGCGGCGCCGCAATATCTACCTCAATTCCACTCTTTCTGATTCCTTTGAACAGGAAGAGGAAGTTCCGCAGGGGAGCAGCCTCTCAAGCAGCCTCTCACCCACGCGGTTTAACATCAAAATCAACTCCATTGCAGATGGGCTGGTTCAGAGAACCAATTGTTCCCCGTGTGTAGATAACTTCCTCATCTGCTACACAGCCCAGACGATGCCTACCATTGAAAGACTACTTTAGGCAACCTTGGGCACCCTCTAGGAATAGGCGGATACCAATGGCTTCAAGTTTTCCACACTGAAAACTGTACCTGTTAATTTTTACAGAAAAAGACCGCATTGCAGAGATACGGATTTGTTTCTCGCTGAGAAGCATCGAATCCCTGTCAAGGATGAGGCCAAATTTCTGGGTGTGATATTTGATTGAAAGTTGACTTTCATTCCCCATATCAATCACCTGAGAACTACTTCCTTTAAAGCACTAAATATACTGTAGGTGGTATCAGGGGTGGAAGGGGGTGCCGATACAGACTCCATGCTGGGCTTGTACTGTTCCCTTGTCTGCTCCAAACTAGACCACGTTAGCAATGTCTACAGCTCGACCAGGCAGTGCTACCTGCAAAAACTCAACACCGTCCACCATTAAAGCCTTAGACTATCCCTGGCGGCATATTGTCTGTCCCCAGTGGAGAATCTATATGCTGGGGCCAACTAATCAGGGATATCAAACTTCTGACTTTTTGGTCGTTGCGGACTTTCTTACTTTTAGCTGATCATCTGCCGACTTTTACAGAATCCACGATATAATTGCAGTTTTATAGTAATTTGCGATACAAATTTCATACAATGACGTCAATGAAGCAAAAGTACAAAAGAGTTATCCTCATTCATAGATAACTCAAATGATAGTCGGACTTGTTCAGCAGCTGTTTGAAGATTGAGATCGAAGTTTGCCACGCTTATTTCCTCACACCCGACAAAATGCAGGCAAGTGGTCGCGCAAGAGTTGTTGATAGAAAAATCAGCACATCAGACAACAACAAGTGATGTGTCCATGATCTTAGAAAGACTAGTGTACGAGGGCAGCGGTTGGCGATCCAGATCTAGATGTAATGTAATAAGCTTGATGATTGTGACGACGGCACTGCCTGTGGGAGTTTTTTAGTTCTTGAAATTTCCACCAGTTGTATAACTATATGGGCCCGTCCCAGGATCTTGTGAAGACTTGCAAAACTTCTCTCAAAACAATGACAACTAGCAAACATGAGTTGCTTCGCTGATCCTATGAGTAGCTCTACGGGGTTTGCTTATAGAGATCGGCGTGTGAAGGCATACGGACGGCAAGGATTTCGGTCTGAGCCGTCACTATAAGCCAAGGGAGCTTCTCCCTAGGCCCGACCTCTACCTTCTCGCGGTAGCAACTGATAAGGAACTAGCCTTCTTGTGCTGCTAGTTCTGAACTAACAGAGGCGGGTCGCCGAGCGGCCAGCGGTACCATACCTGGACCTGGTCCCCCTCTTGGTAGGTGTCCGGGCGACACTGGCATTGCACTTCGCCAGGGTGAGTGCTGCTGCCTGGACGGGCGGGTTGCCGACGCCTATCCCCCTGATCTGCCTGGCAATAAGCGAGG
>JBCAUA010111916.1:0-10003 GCA_038406235.1 Peronia verruculata
GGGCACAGAGTTGTCTGGATGGTGGGGAGGGCAACAGTTATCTCTTATTAATGGCCATCAGATATCTACAGTATGTAATGTACACATTTGTCGCACGTTTATTTATGCTTCATGTATAGGTTGTCATTGTCTTATGACTGCGTTTGGTTATAACTGACTGGTCGTAAACCTATCTGGTTGTAAGTCGGCTTATCTTTAATTACCATAAGTTAATTATGCTGTGTAATGACATTGTAATCACCATAAAGTCATATTTTATCAACATTCTCTCAATTTATTATTTCATTTTCATCCTTTAGACATTGTTTATATCTTTCTTTAAATGTTTATACGTCAGAGTAAAACAATGCATACTACGATACAGAACCTTTTATGTGAAAAACATACAAAAAATATAAAATACAGGTGTGAAAAACAGAAAAAAATATTTTAGTTTGAAACATATCAAAATACAACGGCAAGCGAGAGTGATGTCTGCCGGACAGACGGTTGTAAAGTTGATCAGTTGTAAATTACAGTCGTAAGTCGCATAGGTTATGTAAGCTGATGACTACCCTTATACAACTTAGCCATGCATCTTGTTATATAAAGTATTGTGCATGGACAAGTAGAAAGCTTGCAGTAATTATACTTCTATGATTAGAATGAGACACAGAGCATAAGTAGAAATTCTCAAAGTTGGACACACCATTATCCTGTCTACTGTCTCAAATGTCCTCATTTTGCCCAATACTTAGGAGCAAGTCCAGCGGGACTGCATAAACTATGGCAGATCAAGAGGGGCCAGCACGTTGTTTGACCGCATACGCAGACATACAGGATGGGTGCAAACGCTAATTAAAAGTCTCAGCCATCCCGATGTCAAATTGGCGTATGTAGCACAGATGGTTGGCAAGGCAGCTGGTGAGTTTCTTGTCTCAGCAGCCTATTTTTGACATAACTGGTTACAGACAGTCAGTACATGTTCTCAGTCTGGGAAGTAGCAGAGTCCCTATAGTCAAAGCTTAGAAATTTGTCAGTCACATAGTGGAACATAGAAAAACTCAAAGTTAGAACAAATGGTTCAGATACAGAGACTTTTTATATCTCCTTCAGAAACTATGTGAACTGATATTATCTTATTGTTACAGCATAATTTTCTTATTATGTTTTTATGTTTGTTAACAAGTCTGTGATTTCAAACTGAAATTTCATGTGGCTGATTTCTCTGTGGCTCTAAAGTTACTCTGATGTGTTAAAAAAAAATCTGTAACTTTGACAAAAACACTTTGTCTGCCATCCCTGGTACAGTCAGGTAGCTGACAGTTCACAGATACTTGACACCTGTTTGATTCTTCATTATAACACATAACACAGAGTCTCAGGTTGATTGGTCCTTAGATTACAGCACAGAGATTCCTTGCACATAGTAGAGAGTCCCTAACTGATTGATTGTAAACCATAGCACAGTCATATGGCTGACTGACTGTATAGAAAACAGTAGAGGGACTTAACTGGTTAATTTCTAAGTCATTCCAAATATTAATTTATTTATCTAATAAGCTGACTTTCAAATGGTAATACAGAGCTTACAATGATTCTTTAAATAAAACCCACTTGACAAATTGATTCCAAAGCCATAAATACCAAAGCCTGACTGAATGATTCTTTAGAACGAGGGAGAGACCTGACTGATTTCTTCTGAAGTCACATCTCTGAGATATGATTGATTGGCTTTTAAGACATAAAACAGTGTTGTGACTGATAATAAACCCATTGGTCACCTGCATCTTTTAGACATTTTTTAAATCATCATTTGCAGTAACGTGGATGCTTTTTTGTCATTTTAATGAACACATAACACAATAGGGTTATGTTATTTTTTGACCACGGTTGTGGACAGTTGAGATAACCACCACTACAGGAGGTTGAAAAGCTTATAAAAACCATAACCATCATTTGCAGTGATGTTTTTGAATGGTTCTGCTTTTGTTGTTGAGTATGATCCAATAAGAAATACCAATATCTACAATCTTTATGAATTGTGGCTTGTTGTTGTGGTTGTTATTACTGTTGTTTTCATTATTGTTGTTGTTGTTGTTTCTGTTGTGAGAATGACATTTTTCATCAGTTCTAGAGCTGTGTTCTTGTCCAACATACATGCAGTCCCTGCTTTGTATAAATGTAAATAAACTGATGATATCAATATGTTTTGCTTTTGCTCTAGGAGTTGCTCCTGAGGAGATCCAAATGCTGGTAAATGAGGGAGAATTTCCATATGTGAGTAAAAACTTGGATAGATATGGGAATACTAAAAACCATAACCGATTACCAGAACAGTTGAGCCAGATGTTATCTGTGTGACTGCTTCACTGGCTTTTGAAAACCTTATTGTTGATCTTTTCCTTTTTCTTCTTTTTTTCCTATTCTTTCTTCACTTTGTGTGTGTGTGTGTGCGTGCGTGTCCCTCCCCCCTTTTTTTTTTTGTGTTTTCGTTTTTTGTTGTAAATGTGCATGACCATTTGAGTAATAGTGTGTCTGTAACATGAAAGTTTGACAGCAAAACCTCAGAGTGCTCAGTCTATGGTGGTAATGATGGTAGAAACACAGCAACGATAGATCACAACAGGTTTGATTCTGGCCAAAGTCATATAAAAGAAAGGTTAAACTGAAGAAGAACATTTTCAGACTGATGCATTGCTCTTTTTTTGCTTCTATTCTCTTGAATGAAATATCTCAAATATTTATGAGTCTTCACTCGTGTTTTTCCTATGTAAGAACATATCATGGTGGACATTAAGGTTTTCAAACAAGGTAAACTGAGAGATAACATACAAACTAACACAAGGTAAATATAGATAAATTGAACCAAAATCCTTATAGTCACATAGTTAAACTAGGAATAAACTTTCCTTTCTATACTTTGACTGTGAATTATCATTGCCATAAAGACTGTTTTCTTGTTGTTGTTGGTCCTATAGAGCCATACAAACTGGGAAATATTTTTGGATATAGTCATTTTTCTTTCATCTTTGTCTGTCGGACTTCTGGTGTTCATCTCTGTTGTATTTTTCCTTCCAGGGCCAGGAGAGTGAAGAAGACCAGACCTCAGAGTGGTCCTTGTCTGTTTCTACCACTGATCTGGCACAACCACAGGTAATTCAGATTTTATTACTTTGCTCATCTCTTCTCTCCCTCATCCAAAGGACCTTCTAAAAACTATAGATTTATCTTGTATATGGTAAAATAAGCATATCAAGTGATTTTTAAAAATAAGATCTTTAATAATCTTTAGAAACATGTGATGATATATACAGTCATCCATTCACTCATTCAATCACTCACTGAGTGACTCTCTCATTTTAGTCACTCTTCTACTTGCTCACTCATTCACTTACTCATGTACTCTTTCACTCACTTATTATTCACTCACTTTCTCACTCATTTACTCCCTCTTTTTTTCTCACTTACTCACTCACTCACTCACTCAAACAGTCACTCACTCATTCACTCACTCAGACTGTCACTCATTCACTCACTCACTCATTCACTCACTCAAACTGTCACTCACTTGTCCACTGACCTGTCTGACACCAGGACTATGGTATCATTATTAACAATATCAAGTGACAATGGACTAACTCACAAAGATCAGTCTAGAACTGTTATGCCTAATGTGACTTTCCATATCGTACAAGCACAAGTACATATGCATGTTCTTCTATTCTTGTGAATGAAATCTCTCAATTATTTATGAGTTTTGTCCCATGTTTTTCATGAGTAAGCATATATCATGGTAGAAACAAAGGTTTTCAAACAAGTTGAACTGAGAAATAACATACAAACTTAAACAAGGTAAATATAGATACACTGAAGCGAAATCCTTATAGTCACATAGTTAGAATTAGGAATAAACTTTCCTTGTCTTATCTTGACAGTGAACTATTTTTAACAATAAAGATTACTTCTTCTTGTTGTTTGTCCGAAACAACCATACAGAGTGGGAGATGTTTTCAGATATAGTTAATTTTCTTTCACCTTTTCTGTCATATTTCATGTGTTCATCTCTGTTGTATTTTTCCTTCCAGGGCCAGGAGAGTGAAGAAGAAGAGACAGAGGTGAAGGCCTTGTCTGTTTCTACCACTGAGCTGGCACAGCCACAGGTAATTCAGATTTTCCTACTTTGCTCATCTCTTCCCTCCTTCAACCCAAGAACCTTCACAAAAATATAGATGTATCTTTTATATGGTGAAATAAGCAAATCAAGTGATTTTTAATGATGAGTTCTGTAATAATGTTTAGATACATGTAATGATATATATACTCATCCATTCACTCATTAAATCACTGATTCACTCACTCACTCACTCACTCACTTACTCACTCACTCACTCACTCACTCATAAGGATTCTCTTATTTCATTCAGTCACTCATTTACTCACACAATAACTCACTCACTTACACACCTACTTACACACTCTTTCACTAACTCATTCACTCTTTCACTGCCTTTGCTCACTCACTCACTTATTCATTCACTCTATGATTCACTTACTCACTCACTCATTCACTTAACCATTTGCTCTGTCATTTTGTCATTGACTCTCTCAGTTTTCTCATTCTCTCATACACTTACTTACTTATTCATTCACATTCTAAACGCTCATTCACTTACTCACTTTCTCACTCAACTAAGACGCAACACGATGAAATCAGGCGCTCATCAAACTGAGGAGACTGAAGAAAATTTGTGTTTTTCAACAGTGAATGAATTATTAAGGCATATTTAGTTTCCTCACAGAACCTTCTATGTCAGTGTAAAACTGCATTTCAGAGTTAAATTTGCTAAAATAGATTGAATAAAAGCCAAAAATTGTAATTTAGCGGAATTGGCTAACAAAGAGTAATAAAGATTTACAAAAATTATCGGTCATTTTCTCACTAAATTCAGCTGTAGCAACAAGTCACTCTCATTGTTTTTAATTGCCAATATCTCAACATCTGCTTAAGGTACAACAAACATTTTCCTCACACGGAAAGGGGAATGAATAATGTTAACATTGGTATTTTAATAACTCCATATGCTCAAAGTTTGACATGAGCCTGATTTCATCGTGTTGTGTCTCAATTACTCACTCTCTGACTCATCCATTCAGAAACTTTCTTTCTTTCATCCAGCTCTCTGTTACTCTCTCACTCACTGACTTTTTCACTCAATTATTCACAGCTTCACTCCACCACTTACTCACACATTCATCAGTCACCCACTTACTCATTCACTCATCAATCACTCTCTCATGCATTCATACACTACCTCATTCATTTACTCACACTTTCAATCACTAGCTTACTCACAGAGTTATTGAGTCACTCACTCACACATCAATTCATTCACCCATTCAAACACTCACTCGCTCACTTCTGATTCAATCATTCACACACACACTCTGTCACATTCAGAAATTCACTGACTTACTCACTTAGTTACTCACTCACTCACTCAGTTCCTTATTAACTAATTGATTCACTCGTTGATTCAATCACTCTCTCACAAACTCACTCACACACTCACTCCCTCCCTCACTCACTCACCCCACGGCTGTTCAAACTAGACCAAGAACATTCCTTTAGTTGCCTGCTGCCCGAGCCATAAATCAGCACTCAAAGTGAGAGCCTAGGGTGATTCCCCTTCAAGGTGCACCTCTATGAATTTCCTGTACTGCTGGTATTCCCCTCTGTGATATGGCCTCTTTTTATCCCATTGGTCTGCAGTATTCACTGCAATTAAAATTTGTTTTGTGGCCACCTTGAGATTGTGGTGTCTTTCGTGTGTTCAGCCATATAAGTTTTGTTCAAATATGCGTATGGATTAACTGGTACGATATGATTTAAAACTACATATTGTTGTCTCTATACCCAATGTAAACCCATCCCTTTATTCTTCTTGGTCAAAACCCCTTTTGTTTGTCTGCCAAAATTTCTATAACTGGCTTTAAACAAATGAGTATTCTAAACATTCCGCTATATAAAACTTGCTTTATGGACCTGATCTTAGAAGCTCTGTTCAATTTTGTCATCACACTAACTGAAATTATACACAACTTTAGCTATGGGCACTTAGGAGATGTGGCCCTTCCTAGCCCTGTCCATTGTGGGTGGGCCAGCATAAATGGTGGAATTTCGCAGTTGGTTATTTCAAACCTACATCCTGGTGGTGATAAAGCAATTCCCACATTGAGAGACATGAAAGAGTAAGGTTTATACTTTATAAACATACATTTTTTAAAGAATTCTGTAGAGTCCACTGATAAATATTATCTATTTCAGAACTCCTGTCAGGATAAAACAGTGCCTATTTTTGTCAACTTCGATGATGTAATACTGCTCTAACAGATTTTATACACAAAAGAATAAAGATATTTTTTTCATTTCGTTGGTTACCTTATTTTTCATGCAGAGCAATTATGTTCACTCCCCAATTCTTTTTAAAAAGCACAAACATTCACTGGTCCAAATTTTTCTATTGGTTGCGCAGGCATCGGGGCACGACTGACCTTTTGACGCCATCGATGCGGTGGATTGGGCAGGAAACTAAAGGAACGGTGGTGAACAGCCGTGACCCATTTAATTACTCACTTTCTCACTCTCTCATTCACTCAATCAATTACTCACTCACTTATTTTATCACTCACTCACATACATCTTTAAAGCTGCTTCACTTCCTACTTAGTTTCTCACTCACTCACACATTCACTCAGTCAGTTGTTTTTTCATTTATCAATCACTCAGTCATTCACTAGGTCAGACAGTCACTTTCTCATGCAAACATTCAGAGCTTGCTTACCCACTTCGTGAATCACACCTTTACTTATTCAATTATTCACTCACTCACTCACTCACTCACCCACACATACACACTGACTCATTCAATAGCTGACTCACTAACTTACACACCCATTCCATAGATAGCTCACTCAGTCACTCATTCAATGGCTGACTTTCTAACTCACTCACTCATTCCATAGCTGTCTTTCACTCACTCACTTACTAATACATAGTAGCTCACTTGTTCACTCATTCAGTCCCTCACTTCTCACTCAATTGATCAATAGCTCACCCATTCATTACTCACTCATTCAATGTCTGACTCACTCATTCATTCACTTACTCATTCAATGGCTGATTCTCTCACTCATTCATTCAATGTCTGACTCACTAACTAATTCACTCACTCATTCAATGGTTGACTCATTCACTTATTCACTCACTCACTCTCTCACTGATTCAATAGCTGACTCACTGACATTCTGACACCCACTCAGTTAATTACCTCCACACAACTGTCATCACCACCATCACAACTATCACCACATCACAACCACCACCACAACTATCACCACATCACAACTATCACCACCATCACAACCACCACCACAACTATCACCACCATCACAACTATCACCACCATCACAACTATCACCACCACAACTATCACCACATCACAACTATCACCACATCACAACTATCACCACATCACAACTATCACCACCATCACAACTATCACCACATCACAACTATCACCACATCACAACTATCACCACCATCACAACCACCACCACAACTATCACCACATCACAACTATCACCACATCACAACTATCACCATAACTATCATCACCATCCCATATCTATGTTGACACCTGTTAACCAAACACTGACTTCCTGTTTGTCTGTCTGTCAGCAGGATGGAGAGAGCAGAGAAAATACACAGATGGACAGAGTGCAGGAGGATATCTCCCCCAAAGGTAAACCTAAACAATTTTATTGTGTGTGTGTGTCTGTGTTTGTGTCTATCTGTGCGTGTGTCCATTTGTGTGCATATTATATAGAAAGTGGGGTGAGGGAGGGAGAGCAGAGAGGGGCACACAGAAAGATGATGTTGTAACTTGTATTGCCTGGTGATGTTTTTCTCTTTGTAGTTTGATGATATGTGAGTATGAGTTAGGGAAGGGGCAGTGGTGGGGGAGATATTGCCTGCCTCATCCCATCAAATTTCCTGAGATAAAAAAGAGAGAGCAAGAGAAGGATAAAGAGTAAAGTGAGACTTGTGAGATAAAGAAAGAAGGAGAGAGTGAGAGAAAGTACAGTGTTGTACATGAGATAGAGAGAGAGAGATGAGACAGAATATGGTAAGAGAGAAGTGCAGAAAGAGGTGAAAGACAGAAAAAGAGAGAGAAAAGTACAAAAAGATGATAAAGAGATAAAAATAAAAAGAGAAAGAAGAGAGAGAGAGAAAAAAATAATGGAGAAAGAAGAGAGAGAGAGAAAATAACAGAGAAAGAAAAGAGAGAGAAAAAAATAACAGCTGAAAGAAGGGAGAGAAAGAAAATATGAGAGATAAGGAGAAACTGCAAAGTATAAAAGAGAGAGAGAGAAATTGGTGTAGAGGAGTGAGATATCTGTCCACTGGTGGCTGAAACATAAAAAGAACTAAGGAAACCAAACATAGACAGTACAGAAAGTAGAAGGTGAGAGAGAGAGAGAGTGCAGAAATGGGAGGAATAGTATGTGAAAAAGAACAGAATGTCTGGATGAGAAAGAAAAGGAAAAGAGGAATATGAGGGTAATGGAGAGAAAGAAGAGAGGATGAGTGAGAACACAGTGAGGTTTGTTGGCAGTCTACAGGGGAGAGATAGAAAGATAGACAGAAAGAACAAAGAGAGAGAGAGAGAAGTGTAGAGCTGTATAAGATAACAAAATGAGTAAATATTTGCATGTTGTCTATTTTACTCACAGGAGCTGGACCTGCAGAGAAAACTCAGAAGTCAAATCCTGGCTTGATGACCAGACTACGAGCTAAACTGACAAAACAACCACAGGTCGGATTTATGGTCAGAGCACCGGCCGACCTGTGTCTGGAGGTTACTGAAGGTCAACAGCTCAGGTGTTGGACTGAAGTGACCTTCAACCCTGGGGGTCACTACAATGTGATTGACCATACATTTATGGTACCAGAGACAGGGAGATATAAAATAGTGTTGGAACAGGGTCAGAGGGAGGAGGACAGGAAAGGTGAGATAGGGTTAGAAGTGGTGAGAGAGAAGAGAAAACCAAACAGTGAGGAGTGGGAGAGTGAATGGCTGGTGGACTGTGAGACAGTGACATGGGGGGATAAATGTAAGGGGAGATCTGGGTGTGTCAGACTGAGAGATAGACGTGAGAGTGTGAGACATCTGTGTGAGAGAGACAGGGTGTGGGTGATGGTGTGGCGTGTTGTAAAGTCTGCCAGACTGGTGTCACCGAGTTCTTTCTCCTGTGTGCTTGTCCCATGATCTGTGTGTGTGTTTGTTTGTTTGTCCTCTTGTATGTGTATGTGTGTGTCAGTGCGTCTGACTGGTTGTTTGTTTACATATGGGGAAGGGGGGATCAGAGTTCACATCAGTGTGTTGATATGTCTGTCTGTCTGTCTGTGAACGTTGTTGTGAATCTGTGTGTGTATGTGAATGTGTTTGTTCATCAGTTTGTCTGTTTGTGTGTATGTTTGACAGTTTGTACATACAGTTTACAGTTGTTTGTACAGGTGAGTGTAGATAAAAGTTCATGTCTGGCTGTAGGTTACAATTTCCCTCTTCTCTCTCCCTCTGTCTGCCTCTGTTTCTCTTCCTTCTTCTCAACTCTGTCTTTTTCTCTCACATATTCTTTCTGTCTCTCTCTCTCATGCTCTCTTTTGTTTTTCTGTTACTCTCATTTTTATCCTATCGATCACTCTTTTCTGTCTTTCTCCTTTTCTCATCCTCTTTCTCTCTCTCTCTTTGTAAACTACAAGAGATACAGACAAAGAACATGAAATGCATGTGTGACAATTCTGCCCTCGTCCAGGCTCCTATAGGATAAAACAGTCCTGAGTTCTAGTCAGTCCTAGGAAATTTGACAAAGATTAGAACTGGACTAGATTTTCTTTCTTTCTTTCATTATTTCTTTCTGTCTTTCTTTCTGTCTTTCTCTCTTTCTTTCTCTACCTCTT
>JBCAUA010111926.1:0-26895 GCA_038406235.1 Peronia verruculata
GTCCCCCGACCCCCCCCCCCCCCCCCCCCCCCCACACACACACACACATACACACACAAACTGCATTTTGGCGTGTAGCGGAGAGACGTCTTATTCTTCCCATGACGCCCTTAGTGGTATTTATACAGTATAAATCAAAGAGAGAAAGACGCAGGTCTCAAGATGGTCTTCACTTTGGGTCGGTGACCACCGAGATACCTATGTCACGATTGATGAAAAGCATAATGTTAGGTGAATGTCTGGATTCACGTCTTGAAATTTATCTGAAATGCAGAGGTTAGACAAGATGTTGGAAAATGTTCGCCAGCTTTACAACAATAGTAAAAATATCCTGATACAATACAATATAGCAGTATGTGGAAAAATGTTCATATTCTGACATGGAATTCAGCAGTAAAACACACTATTTGTTTCATTCTCTATACTTCTTTCGGCCATTTGGAGGTGGTTATCTTGACATTAGTTTTATTGAGAATCTTTAATATTTGAGATTTATAATCATTATTATTTTTTTTTTTTTATATCAATTTATATCTTCTTGTCATTAGCCCATCCTCATCTCCATACCCCCTCGGAAGTATATCATTAACATGAACAGACTACAGTTCACTCGGGTAGCCATGACCTTGGGGTTAGTTGTTGACTTCTTAATGAAAATCTTGCATGGTAGGTTTAAAATTTTAATCCCACTGCATCATGGTTGGGATTCTATGATTACTACATACATTTTTTTTCAATGGCTGGAAGATCTCTTGACTTCTTAGACAGGAAAGTCTAACATCTAGTCTTGTTGGATAAAGGCAGATATAGTTTGGATTAAGGCAAATGTATTCCATGTGTGGGTTGAGCATGTTAAAAAAAAAACCTGTTGCTCAGTGTTCATTGAAGGATATGAATACTTGGTGTTTAAGAGTGGTTATGGGACAAGTATCAGCCTGGGGTAGCATACATTTACTTCTTCACTGCTATGAATATCCCCTCCACACCCGCGTGCAAAGAATATTTCACAAAATTAGCAGAATTATAAGGAAATTTCATTTCTGTTGAGATTAAAACTCCTTCACTGCCCTGTTTGACATACAACATGTTTTATGGTGAGGGACCCTAAACGTCAATAAAATATTAAACCCAAATCGTATTATGCCGTGCTTAGTACATCAAGAGAACAGTGAAGGGGTTCATACCAGAATTAGTCACTGAGCTATAAAATATAACTTTTGTGAATTTATCGACTGTGATTGTGCAGGTTGATGGTGGAGTTCCCATCTACAGGTGGGGCTCACCCAACCTGGAGCTTCCACACTGTCAAACTCATTCGTTATGTCAGCGACTTTGACTCCTTTGTTATGGTCTGTGAGGTCATCTTCGTCATCTTCATTATCTACTATATCATTGAAGAAGTCTTAGAGGTGAGTCTGTTCTGTCGTCTGTATTTTCCAAAGCATTTTTAAAAATTCATATTTATCTGACAAAGAAAGCTAATTTTTATAATCTAATGCAGAAAGTTTTTTTGTAGGTTCATCTTTTGGCTAGTTGTTCAGCATTTTTCAGTTTAAAAAAAATGCATCAAAATTCAAGATGCTTGATTGATCTTTCAGTTTGGATCTAATGTTGATTAAAAAATAACTTAACTCACTCACTTTCATCAGCTGCCTATAACAGTGAATAAATTCAAGCTAATTGTCTTATCAAATCATATGCACCGGTGGTTTCTATTGTATCACTTACAACTAGCTCAGTAGGGTTGAATAGTGATAGAAGACACTTTGAATATATATATATATATATAGTGGAGAGTGAAATAGAATTAAGTTGTGCCTTTGTTAGGTGGTTGTGTTAATTATCGGGTATAGCCATCAAGAAACAACACAGCTTGCTAATATACATAATTCATATGTGGACAGAGTTTAAGAGCCAAACTGAAATATTTGGTATGAAATCTGTCACACATTGCCATATTCTTTTAGAGAAATTTTGCCAGAATTTTTACATCAATTAGTGGCTAGAATTGATGACAGAAAAAGCTGACATTGTCAAGCTCTCACAAAATTATCCCCCCCCCCCCCTACTTCCACCTCCAGCATTTGAAGGAGCTGACTGTGATTTAAATCAGTTGAATTCGCTAAGCTAAATTACGTAGCTGTTCTGACAGAACTTCATAACTTAAAAATTATACCCTTTTCATTTTTCTGGCCCAGTTTGTAGCACATCAAGCAATACATATGCCACTGAAACAACAGAGTTGAAGAATTACTTTAAAGTCTTCTTTTTCTGATAAAATAAAACCTCATAATAATTAATAACAAGTTACATGGTGGAAACAGCTTTTTTTGTCTCTCCTGAAAATTTCAGGTCCGGGAAGTTACGAGATTTTATCACCCAAATAACGATTAGGCAGTTAGGTTTTGTGTAGTTCCTGAACTTTTTGTGCCTATATATGTAACTGTCTTTACCTGCATTTATTTCCTTGCTCTAGAATGAAAAAAACACACGTCTCAATATTCATCATATAAAAATGCTTGTCATTAAAAATGCTGAACAAACTGTTCAAATGAGAATGAACAAAACAATTTGTCTCTCTTTCAATCAGATTGCTATCACTGGATGTGTTTACTTTACGGACTTCTGGAACATTCTGGATGTTCTTTTGATCCTTGTGTCTATCATCTGCATCATCTTCAACGTCCATCGCACCAGCACCATCAAAGGCAAATTGAAAGCTTTACTGGAAGATCCTCTGGTCTATGCAGACTTTGAGGCCCTGGGATTCTGGGAGATGCGCTTCAATAACATGGTGGCCATCACTGTTTTCTTTGTGTGGGTAAAAGTGAGTAGTTTGTTAGCAACTTTGGCACATCTAGTATCAGAGAAATGATTAGGATTCTTTGCTTAATTTTACCATGTATGTATAATGCTGTAGGGAAACCATTCTGATGATGATTGGATGTCACATGAAAGGAAAAAATCTTTGAGTATCTCCCAAAATCGTCAATATACATTGAATACCTCAAGTCCATTGCTGCTAATAATTCTTGTGATGCATGACGGATAATTAATTCATTCAAGTTTCCGACTCTCCAAGAGGTTGGAGGCCATCTTTCTCGGTTTAGTGCAATCTCCCACCACTCATTCATTGTTCTCCCAGTCGTCTCTTCAATATTCGTGAGCAGGCTTTTTCGTCTACTGCCTCTTCCTCTTACAAGTTGGACTGAGGACATATAAATAGATTGTGTGATAAATTCACTCTGAATGCCAGTAGATCAGGGGAGAGATAGTAGAGATAACCTCCATCAGGAGGTTGAAAGATGTGTATAGACTTTAATGTAGATCAAGGGGAAGTAATGCAATGTTCACTCATTCATTTGTGGTTTATGTCCCTTGCAGGTGTTCAAATACATCAGTTTCAACAAGACCATGACTCAGTTGTCCACCACGCTGAGCCGCTGTGCCAAGGATCTGCTCGGCTTCTTCATCATGTTCTTCATCGTCTTCCTGGCCTTCACCCAGCTGGGCTACCTGCTGTTCGGCACACAAGTCAACGACTTCAGTACCTTCATGAATTCATTGTTAGTGCCCTTGACCTTTGTTCCCACATCCAAAGCTCAGTTCTTTATTTGCTCTATCTCCATTTTTCGCATTTTGAGAAAAATTGATGTTTTATTTTTAGCAACTGTTTTTACCTATAGCACATATGACAAAACAGTTTTCAAAATCTACCTTTGGACAAGTGACCAGTGAAATAATTACATGATATGGTAGATTTACAAACCCTCTTTCATGTGACATATCTATCTCCAAATAGCCCATAAGTGGAGATAGAGCAACAAAGAACTGATGTCGCGATGTCTTTGACTCTTCCATAACCATGAATGCCTATAGGAAATCGTTTTGCAGATTATCTGCCCTTATTACTTCCAAACACTGTAAACAGGAAGAAATCCCTTTTACTTCTTATCATTTGAAGAACTGATCAATTAAAAAAAATTGATAAAATTCTATCAATAAAAAAGAAAACATTCTCTGTGTACCATAATTTTTTGTTTGAATATTTCATGGGGCATGTTTCAAGCAAAAATCATTTTTTTCCTCTTTACACTCCTTGCTTAATCCCTCTTTTTTCTGGTAAGGGAAGTAATAGGAATGAGCAGTCATCTCCTATTGTCCAGTTACTTCCCTTTGCCAAGAACACAGACAGTCTATTATAGAAAGGAGCAGAAAAAATATTTCATCTTCGTATAGAGATCTAGTATTAAGAATGTAAATGGAAAGATTGTAAATGGACAGGAAAAATAAAGCAATTAAAAGTTACCAAAATTAGAAAGATATGAAGAGAAATTTTCTTTGAACCATGAATTTATTTTTTTGGTGTGTGTGATATAGATTTGAGGAAAAAGGTGCAAAAGTTATGTTTTGGCTTCTCTACTTGGGGGTCATCTTGGTCATCTAGTTTGGCATCTGCTCCCGGGTGAAAATTCATGTGTTAGGTCGTAGGTTGGACTTGTGGATCCTGCCAGTGGGGGATGGGAAGGGTACAAAAATCAAAACATGAATTTTTTTCAGTCACTTAATAGTCCTTTGGCTTCTGGATCAGGGAAGCCCGACATCTGGCCTTTTCAGATAAGAGCAAATATATTTTGAAGATCCTGTAACATGCGTCAAAGAACTCTCGGCAGTTAGGAATCTGATGACACCACCGTTCAAACTAAATTTCCGAATCCCACATTTTTATCCACATAACATTCTTCACACCACAAACAGGACAGCAATTTAAAGCCAAGATAATCCTACTTTCTTAGGGTTGAAAGGCTTAAGGAAGGAAAACTGAAGAAAAAAAAAAATTGTGTATAATAAAGGGAAGTAATGAGCCATTTTTTTATCAGATAGGTTGCTTCCCTTTGCCCAGTACAAGAAGTACAGGACAAGCACTACAAAGAAGGAAAAATCATTTTTTTTCTCTTTATTATTTGAAAGATACAGTGCAAAAAATTATGAAAAAATTATCACTATGAGAAGAAGTCTATCACGGAAACGTTTCAGTCAGAAATTGTTGACTTGATTTATTCAAACTATTTCACATTTACTTCGTCAGTTTCAGTTGGCTCATTTACTTCGCAAGTTCAATTTGCTCTCAGTTGCACACTATTTCTTTGTAGCAAGTGTCCAGTTGGTTAGCATTCTAGAGAGAAAATCATTTGTGTCGCGAGCAACCTACTCAAGCCAGTCTGAGTATTTTTTTCACCAGAAAGTAAAAAGTGAAGTCAAATGATAAACAGGAGGTTCTCTGTGGGGTCTTTGAGTATTTTTTTCCTGCATTTCTATTACTGGTATTAGCCAGTTTGATTCAAGATGGTGTCACAGCATGCATTAGCTCACCCTGAAGGGGGGGGGGGGGGGGTGTCGTCTAAATTCCCAAATTTCGGACTTCTGTGGAATGTTTGCGACACGGATGACATGTGACCAGCTGAGCTTGTCATTATTTCCTGACAGTTGTAAGAGCAAGAGCAATGATGTTTGTCAGACAGGGATCTTGACATTTAGTAAGGAAAAATGCGGAGACTGTGTTTGTCATAAGTCTTGCTCCCAGGGCAAATGAGTCAGAAGTTACGCTGCGTAATCTCGAGCTGTAGCTATTTTTAACTATTTTCAGACTCAAATACCTGACTTGTTTTTTTTTTTTTTTTCAGGTTAAAAAAGGTTAAATTTTTGCTTTGTGAAAAAAATAAGTACATGTAGTTGTATATGAGTCAAAATTTTTTGTTGTTGTATAAGAGTCTGAAAAAGTTTAAAATAACTGTCGCTTGAAATTGTCTGATGTAACTTCTGACTCATTTACCCTGGGTACAAGACTTATGGATTACAGAGAGTTATAAGATTTGAGTGTATACCAATACATTACTTTCTGAAGTTCGAATCTCCGATGGCGTTGTATGTTATTTCTCTCCAGTTTCACATTGTTCCGAATCATCCTGGGAGATTTCAACTTCCATCAGCTGGAGCAGGCTAACCGTATCTTGGGTCCCATCTTTTTCATGCTCTTTGTCTTCTTTGTCTTCTTCGTCCTGATAAACATGTTTCTGGCCATCATCAACGACACCTACTCCGAGGTCAAATCTGACATGGCCAAACAACCCGACGTCTTCATCATGGCAGACTACATCAAGCAGGTAAGGCACAATATAGCTGTTATCATTCACCGTAAACAAAGAATGTACAATCTTTTCTTTGCATTATTGAAAAATGCATGCACAACAGTGCCTTCTCCTAGCGTGTACACTCTTCTTTCCATTATTAAAACATCGTGTTTTTGCCATACCTCAGCTTCTGTATGCCACAGATTTGCACGACCCACCGCTGTTGTACCTTAATTCATGAACTGTGTCCTTTTTTTGTTATTTTTTTCGTGTTGTTTTGTTTGTTTGTTTAAGGTTTTTTTTTTTTTTTTTTGCTTTTTGTTGTGTCTGTGGTTTTTTTTAAAGAAGAAATTGGGGAATGGTTTAAAAAAAAAAAAAAGAAAAATTTTAAAATCTGCACCTTTTGTTTTGTAGAATATAATTCTTTCATGAGAGCTTGCCAACTAGTCATATCAGAACTCACAGAAAATTAACTCCTAAATTGCAATTCTTTCTCTATAATTAAAACTGTTTTTGCAACAGTGTTCACAGCATTGAGCTGGAATTTGGAAAAGGTTAAGTTTATCTTGGATCACACTTATTTTTCGCAGTGGTTTCTCCTAGTAAGCAAAGAATTTTTAAAACTTGTGCTGTCAATTGTATGGAACAGTCTTAGTTTTGCTTTGGCCTTCAAGGATTGAAATTATTTCCAGGGCTACAATAAGATTTGGAGCAAATTTGGATTACGGCGAGACAAGCTGGAAGGTTATGAGAAAATGCTAACAGGTGACTCGATGGGCAAAAAAATTCCATATGAGGAATTCAAACAAGAACTCCTGAAGTAAGAAATATATGATGTGACACGTTGAAATCATGCTCGTCAAAGTTTGAGCAAATGGAGTTATTGGCATCATTATGAAGATTATTTATTTCATTTTCATTGTATGAAAAAGTTTTGGCTCTATCTTAAGTAGAAGGGATGATACTGGTGATTAAAGACATTAGGGATGACCTGTTGTTGTAACTGAATTTAGTGAGAAAATCACTGATAACTCTCGTTAATTCTTATTAATCCATGGCCATGTCACTTAGTTACAGTTGTTGGGCTTTTACTCAATCTGTTTCTGCAAATTTAACTCTGAAATGTATTTTCAGATGGAAGTGGATAGGTGGACCCCGGCGGCCTATTCAGTATATCAAATAAATTACAAATAATAGCCTTAATAACCCCGTTGGCTTAACCTGCTGGGACCCTCGACAGCGTTAGAGTGGACTTGCGCTGGTCAAGGGTCTCAAACATGTTAGCGTTAGGGAGGACCGTCACCCGCTCGTCGGACCTACATGTCAGCATTAGGGTGGACTTGCCCTGGTTGAAGGTCCCAGCAGGTTAAGCCAACGGGATTGTTTTATTATTTGGTATACTGCAGTGTCAGTTCGGGACTGGAGTATAGTCCGTAAGGCTATTTGTCAATCCGGAACCGGAGTATAGCCACGGCCTTGTTTTTATGTGTCTGTGTCCTCAGAAGTGGAGGATGACAGGATTTGAAGATCTGTGCTTAACCAGGGGATTAAATGTAACCGATCATTCACTGGTACTTCAAAGTAACAGTGTGTAAAAATCTTTTCCAGTACTCAAAATAACCACATGGCATAGACCCCTAACTTGAACAAAATTTGCCGAGTAAAAGTTGTTAAGTATTTGATACTGCCCACTGCTTATGTTTAAACGTCAAATCAGGTTATTTTCCCCAGTCTTTGTAATTGTGTGAAACAAAGGGGTAAGTATCACATCCCTGAACAGACCAGATAAGGTTTTACCCAACCACAGTCATTCACACAACTCTTATAACTGATCCATGCTTGCTGAATGGCATGGGAAAACACATACGGAATAGTAACTACAACATTTATATACAAGCCCGTCTTTAGCTATGTTGTACTTGAGAAAAAAAAAATACCCATCACCCCCTCTCGAAAAATGAATCTCAGGAACGAGTGCACCTAAAAAAGAATTCCATGTCAGGCAAAGCCACTTTTAAATTTTTCCTTTTTAGAGTATGAAATGATTTGTGAGACACTGTAAGAAAAAGAATCTGTAAACAGAGAAACATGTACAAATTTACATAACTCTATCCTCAGTCACTGCTCGTGCAGGAAAAAAAAAAAAAAATTTGCTCAATAAACTTTATAGAAGAAAAAAATCTATCCTTGTGAGATAAGACTTAAAATCTGCTATGCTAGTGATATTTTAAATATTTATAATCTTGGACCTGATCGGAATTCTGAGCAGTTTCATACTTCTCACTCAGTGTTATCCATCTTGTGGGCCCTTCTCTACAGCATACCTAGTTATGGGGAGTGGAAAATGAGAGAAGAAATGCAGAAGGGGGTGATATCTGCTTTTCATAGAAAATTAGGGAATGTTTCACTGTTCATTTTCCCATACTATGTCACAGCTGGTAAGATATAAATATTTGAAAAAGTTTATTAAACAAAGACAACAACAACAACAACAGACACTCAGGTTGGCAAAGGAGCTAACAATGGCCAAAAATCTATTTTCCTGCTAAAGCAAGAAATAGACATTGCCCACCCACTTGACTGAAGAGCAAGAGTTTATATGTAACAGACTGCACTCAGCAGCACTGTTACTCACCTTGAAGACATGAAAGGCCTCAAACTGAATATTCCTTGATTTCTCTCTCAGCATATTCATCATCAGCTTCAGATTCTCTGGGTTGCTGATGTAGCGGTTCATGGTACTGAAGTTGTGGCGGTCCAGCAGCAACTCTCCCAGCAACTGAAACACAAAATACACATTGATGCTAATTTAGATCTAGTCACGATTAGCTGACATTAGTATTCAAATCTGCAAAGACCCCCCTCAACCATGGTCACAAAGAAGAACCTGTAAAAATACATGGAAATTGTTTTTCACAGTTGATGATACATAACATTCATAAATTGTGTAATCACATACATACTCACAGATGAAAATGCCAGTAGCATCAGAATAAACAAGGCTCAAGAGGAGCTGGTATAAGTTGGTAAATGTACTACAGATGGAATAAATGACAGGGATGTCAATAAGTCTACATAAAAAAAAAGTAGGAAAAGTTCCTGGGATTTTTTAGCGACACATAAAATTGAAGTAGGTAAATAAGACCGGATTTGGGGCCAAGGGAGAAATTACCCTGAAATGAAATCTGAGGGAGTATTAATACTCCTTCTCCATAAAAAAGATGTTGGAAAAAAATGCCAAAAAGAGAGGTGAGCTGGCAACGGGACAGGATGAAATACTGCATGAAGCAAGCAATTACTGACAGATGATCAGCAGCACTATGTAATGGGAAATTCTCCTGACAAACACTTTTGGAAAATTGAAATGATATGAAGTTTTTCACCAAATGAAAGTTAAAAATTAGGATGTCTGATATCACTCTTTATAAGCACATCCAGGAAAAATATAATTTAAGCTTATTTGGTTTGCATGTTACATTAAAAGTCCACATGGCCGACCAACCCAAAAATCAATAAACACTCTGAAGGATATTCACAATGTTCAGTGGAGAACAAAAACTGGAAATTACAATGATGAATCTTATTGATCATACCTTACACCATAAATCTTGCAGGTAAGAGAACAATATACAGACAGACAATCGGTCTGGACAATAAAATGTTACTTCTCTATTTCCTCATACCTCGATACTAATATAAAAAGTGACTTTATAATAAAGGCGATGTTTTAGTGGTGGATTAGTGGTGAGATGAGCAGTGGTTAACTCCCATACACACACTAGGTTAATCCAAACCAATTCCCAGTCAGGACTTTTCATTTGTTTGGTCCTTTCATCCGTTTGTTTGATGGGAGCTTCTGAACAGGAAACGTTGCCTGCTTTGCTAAACATGTGACATCCGATACTCTTTTGTTTCTCCTTTTTTCATCAGTGAAGTTCAGGCCAGGCCTAGCGCATACATATAATTAGAAAATATCAGATAACAGATCACACATTCCTTTGTGTAAGTGAATTCTAGCTTTTGTCAAACTCTTTCACCTTGAGTGAGAAAAGTCTCAAGGATATGGAAATGTGGGAGTACAAGAGAAAGAAATGAAGAAACTTGACATGAAAAAATAACAAGGTGAGAAAGGTGGCTGAAATGTCAAAGTCAGAGGTCGTTAGAAGCTGACATTTGTACCAACAACCAATACATAAAGAACGCATGGGGTAAAAATAGCCTGGGAAAAGGTGTACAACTACAACATTCTATGTACAATTCAGACATAAGTTATGACTTACTCTGAATTGAGGGTAATGTGGATTGATTTATTTATGATCTGTTTTTTTATTCACACCTGAGTATGACAGAAAGTGCTATTGTATCTTCATCTGAAAATCCATGCAACTTTTGTCATACGCTCTCACCTTCAATGCCTGTCTGCGAGTGACATAGTTGTCAGAGTTGAGAAGTGATTGATAGTGGGAGAAGACCTCATCATAGTTATGTTCCAGAAACTCAGCCGAGAGCATCTTGTGTTTTGTCAGCAGTTCCTAAACAGAGAAGAAAGTTACATCATAAATCATTTAAAAAAAAAAAAAAGCACAATTTCACAGCACTCATTTACAATTCAAGTGGATATATGACAAAGGCAGTATCAGTCACATCTATTTAAGTGTCTTTAGTTTTAACATCACCCGCTGACAAAACTCTTCTGAGAGATTACAAAAACATATGAGACGCGGCACGGTGAAATAAAGCGCTCGTCAAATTGAGCAGACTGGAGAAATCATGTGTTTTTCAAAAGTGAATGGATTTTACACATTTTTTTTTTATTTTCTTCACCAAACCCTTCTACATAAATCTAAAAATGCATTTCAGAGTCAAATTTACTGAAACAGATTAAGGCCAAAAATTGTATTTTAGTGGCATGGCCTAACATGGATTAAGAAGGATTTACAAAAGTGATGGGCCATTTTCTCAATAAATTCAGCTGCGGCTAAAGGTCACCTCCATCATCTTTAATTGCAAATATCTTGACTTCTACTTAAGGTAGAGCAATAGTTTTATCAATAACTCCGTATGCTCAAAATTTGATGAGAGCCTGATTTCATATTTCTCATATATTCTGTCCCATCAGACTGTCGAGTCTGAATGAATCAAGCAGTCTTTTCAACACATGGGTTTACAATTGAGAGTTCCATTTATTGTACTGTATGTATCTTTTTGCCACAAGATGCATTATCTACCGAATGCTGTCCTTAAAAATGGTTGTTTAAAAAAAAATGAGTAATTCTTGAAGAAGTAGATAAAATGTGTTTGATTATATTGTTCTGATGTGCAATTTCCTCAATGATTCATCCACACAAAGTAATTCAGCTCCCCTTCCCGATTCCTCCTGTTGTGAATCCTTGTGCATAAAGAATGATAATGATATCCATAGCTACAAGCTTTATGTTCCTTCCACTGACTTCAAGACCCTTCAGTGTTTTAGTGAACTAACCAATGCATCAAACCTAATGATAAGACAGGCAAGTGAAGAGGTTATGAAGACTGAATGACTTCTAACTTAGGTGAACATTTTTTGCTTGCTTGTTTGTTTGTTTGTTTGTTTTTTGTTTCAAACAATAACTGTAGACTCACTTTGAATGTAGAAAATGCATCAGATGCAATATCAAAGGTTGAGACCTCCACATATTCAAAGAACTTGTAGAATTCCTTGCTGTTCAATAATATCTTGGCCAAGGATTCAAATCGGCAACATTCACGAAGCATCATACCACAGTTGAGAGCAATCTCTTGATTCTCATATCTGTCAGATTGAAAAAAAAAAAGAGAAAAAATGAACAATACCAATGTATTCACCAACTTTGTTCAACAACAAGATATTATTATTATTGAAAAGCAATTAAAATTACAATGTTTTTCACACAGATTCTCATATAGCTTTTCAATGAATTTAAACACCTTCTCCTCTAACTCTTTGTCTATTTAATTAATTTTTGGATCTTGTTCCCAATTTCCAAAGTAACTGTATACTCCAGAAAGCTATAGAGTGTGTATAATATATGACATGAAGGGAACAAAAGGGGGACAATACTTAATCGAACTAGAAGACATAATGAATATCAAGAAGAGAGATGAGTTATTATCAGTCCTGTCATCATAACCTCTCACTGAATTAGATCTAGTTCTATGTTGATATATCTTTACACTGTACAGTCTGGGCCATCTGTGAAAGGTAAATCTGGGTCTGAACTGCAACTGTCATTGGCACTTAAATTTTGGGCAAAGGATAGCCCTGTTTGCTTCGCTTCACTGTCAGCTTTTTAGGATGATAGGAAAGCTTATGGTGGAAGGGATGGACATGGTCATTTTCACGGCTTATCTTCATCCTAGTATTCACAAATAAAAATCAACATTTCAACAGGCTTCTGGTGCCTCTACTTGCAATATTTGTTAGCCAGAAGCCTTATTTTTAGTTTCTTCATAGTGTTTAAACAATAAGATTTTCACAAAACAATTTGAGTATGGAATTCTAAGGAGTCCACAGGCGAGCGATATGTCCGACTGTGATGCTTTGTGGAGCTGATGTATCACTGAAAAGCAGCCACAAAGTCTAAACAATATGCATTTTTCTACAGCTGACAGTTTTCAGTTGCGAGAAGCCATGAGTGTGAAGGTATGAATGTAAATTTGATGAAACAATCAATAAGACCATAGTTTGTGGAAACAGAACATAATTAATTCATACATCGATATACCTATTCATGGGACTAGCAAAATTTTTACACTCCAGAATGTCAGTGGTAAAGAGTAACAATGTTAACAAATCACAAAACATAACGCTCACCCTTTAACTAGTTCTATTAAAAGTGTAGGGTTCATGCATATATACTCTTCCGTTGGAGTACGAGTACCAATCTGGCGTCTCAATAAGTTGTTAAATATTGCAACCACATCTTTCCTTCCCTGAAAGAAAGAAGAAGAAAAAAAATCAACAAGGGAATACATGATATTTATTAGCTGAAATTAATTCTGTCTTTCAATGAATTTTCTCTGTATCGTATTACCCATTTTTCACATTACAAGATTGCTATTTTGAGGTTCTTGAAAAGGAAGTGAGTGGGAGGGAAAGGAAAAGAGGGGTTAAGGTTCTTATCATCTTAATTGTACACAAACAGTGTTACTGCAGCACAACATAAACAAAATAAGTTACATTCAAGTATGGTCAACACTATGCTAAAATAACATTACATCTTATTAGTTCAGGGTTGAATAAGGTCTTTATCAGAATTGAAAATTAAAAAAAAAAAAAAAGAAAGAGAGATTTCTTTCATCTATAACCAGCCTTTTAACTCATAACACTATCTGCAACCATTCTCAATCAATCCATTCATTTTTTTTTTTCTTTACTGTTTTGGTTTTCAAACAACCTGACAGGAAAAAAAAAAACAACAACAAAAAAACAGGCAGCTGCTCCGTAGACTGACACATGCACTTTTGTTATTCTGTTGTCAGATTATTTTGAATCCCTTCTCAATTCCTACGATGCCAATAACATCACCTGGCATTTCTAAAAACAAAGTGAAATATTCTTATTCACCTCAAAGTCTATCCGAGCCAAGTTCTGTATAAGCAGTGGCAGGGTATTGTTCTGGTACATCTCGGTAGAGAGCATTGCCACATGCTCTGTGGCCGGCTCCTGGTCTACTGTGCCATAGAGAATTGTCTTTATAGCCTGCAGTGTCTTGGAGACGTCCTCACTCACCTGAAGTTACATTGCAAATTAATAACTGGTACAAATGCCATGGTACAAATCTAAAACTGGACTACCTAAGTAACTATCTTTACACATCTTTCGTGAGATCCAGTCCCATAAATACAAGGAGGAAGCAAATGTTAGAAAACAGAAGTAATTTATGGATATATCAAGCCAACTGGAAACAGTAACCAAAGACAAATAACAGAACCATAAAAGCAAATGGTAGGACTTGTAGAGTTATTCATCTCATTGCTGCAGATGTAATCCACAGTATAACAATCACAGTACGTCCCAGAGTTATACTAAAAAAAAACCATTCCCTTAAGACCTTTTTCTTGCATTAATAGTCTGAGTGAGCATTGTGATGACAAGGCAGCCTTTCAAAGTAAGTATATACTACTTGGTTAAAAAAAAAAAAAAAAGTGACATGAAAACTGACTGCAAAGAAAATCAAACTATTCCTATTACTCTGCACATGCTGTTAGAGAAAAATACTGTTTCAATTAAAACTGACAGCAGGACACAAATAGACTTCTTTTCTTTTTATTTATTACATTTACATATTCTGTGAAACAGGCAATGCATATTCTGTGAAACAGGCAACTGAGCCAGTCAAAATTGACTGCAAGAAAAAAAATAATAATACAAAACTGCAATAAGGTAATAGCACAGCACACAACTGTGCACAACATACAGAAGCCATATTTATAATAGCTTTTCCAATACTATAGTGGGCACTTTGCCAGCTGGCTGACCCAGTCACACAAAGCAGATTTTACTGATCAACATGTCTTTGCTCAACAAGAGGTCAAAGATTGGAGACATGGAGGTGATAAGACAATATAAATTGAATAGTCTTATATCACCCTATCAATTAATAAGTATCAAATATAAACATTCTGGCTCATGGTGGTTTCAGACAGGTTTTACTTAATGGCGTATTAGATTTGGGTAGCAGACTACTTCCTTTCCATATGAGTAGAACAAATCAGTTTTATTACTGCATAAGTACAAGGTTGTGTATGGTGGCTGTTCTGTACAGGTTGTCGTCGAGTTATGACCTATGGGACTTATGACTGATCGACTATACAACCCTCTGGTCGGCAGGCATCACTCTCACTTGCCAGACAGCAGAAAAGTATATTTCTATTTTTTTCACCTGTATTTTATATTTTTATCTGTTTTGCACATAACAAACAATCTGTATTGTGCTTTTACACAGCACAATATAGTAATTTAACATAGACCGACATACGACTAGATTGGTTTACAACCAGTCAGTTGTAACCAAATACAATTGTTAGTCGGCGACTACCTGCATTTGGAAATCTCGTGTAGACTGAAGACACCAAACACGAATAAATGTGTGGCCTGGAGAGTCTGTTACGGTTGAGAAAAGGAATCGCAGTTCACAAACAGGAGAAAAAGAATCACCTTTTCCCCATTCTGATCATTTGCCCCAGATCTCTGACTCCGATCTCTGTGGTGATTAAAGAGTGACTGGAAAGTTTCATAGTAATGTCATCTTTCATGATAGAAATGCAAATAATATTGGTGTTATCCGTGTCACCAGGGAGTTTGGCCTTTTTTTAACTGGCAAGCATTAGAACATCTTCATGTTGTCATGGCCACGTTCACCTCCAATTTTCACCTCATCTTTTGGAATGTTCACCTCAAGCTAAGTAAGCATTTCACCTTTTTCATAATTCCAAGCAGCTTGTCCTGAAAGTATATGAGATCACTAACATAACTAACTGCTGTTTGTTTTCCAAAAGAGTACCACTGTTTTCCTTAGCCCACCCATCTGTAAAATGGATACCTGCTGTATATCGGGAGAATTACAGTGGTGCTGCACTGTGGTGACACGGTCTGAAATGGCCAAGTCAATTTCCCATCTTGGGAGTCAAGAGATAGTACTTCTACTTTTTTTTTTTTTACTGTGAAGCCAGAGCTAAATCTTTTCAAATGTGATAAGGACTGTAAATGTGGCTGAAAGTTGTGATCTTCTATTAACTTGTTTTTGATGTGAAACTTTTATTTATTGCTGGCGTATGTACCGATCAGGGCTTCTCTAGTACTACTGTAATCAGAAAATTTTACTAATTTCAACGTGTTTTGGCCGAAAACTTCCTCAAGTAATGTCACTGGCAAAAATGGTCATTCATTTTGGTCACTGAATTTTTTTCCTACACATTTCTCTCAGGGATTCTTGAAGATGTGCATAGACAACGCACTCTGAAATTGTTAAACATACACTGTCAATATAAACAACTTAGCTACTGCTAAAGTTACTCCATTTAATCATTTTCTTGGATGGAAGCTTCTGCATCATTTCCCAACACTTGTCCCATAAAATACCAGTATGAATGTCTGGGTCATAACTGCTAATATATATCCATCCTGTGATAAACCAATAGGTTGGATCTAAATTCTTGACAGAATGCAAGTTTTTTTCCCTGGGAAAGGGGGGGGGGGGGGAGTTTCTTTTGCTATGTTCATTCAACAGAAGTTCTTCAGACATGTACAATGACAGTATTGTGTTGATAGAAATGTTTCATAATGCAAATGAGGAAAAATTTTCTGCTGGATAAACTGAATCATAAATATAAAATGTTATCTTTTTTATTGAGCGTCAAATCGAGATGGGTACATAAAGCCCGCCCTAATTTTGACACGCTGATTCCAAATCTGTAATCATTTTTTTTATTTGAGCTATGATTTAAATAATAAATTCACTGCATTTACTCTCGGTCTGAAACAACATCCGGTTGTGCTCAGCTTTGACCTGCAGAACTGTGCAAAACAATATCAGGTGTTGCCTGATTGCCAAGCAGTAGGACTGCCTTCCTGAGCTGCTCGCTCGGTACAAAAAATGTACTGTTCGACCACCCCTAGTGGCCAGTCCTTCTCTGTCTCGCTCAGCTGTCTGTCTCAAAGGCAATGGAGCAGAGCACTAGGAATTCTCAGTACTGACTTCTCTTCTCGGGACCGGTCCAAACGAGAAGAAAGGTGACTTCCCGAGCTGCTAGCCCCGTAAAAAAAATGATCTACTCCCCACCCCTAGTCTACATTACTATGGTTAGTTGATCGTTACTGATAATTAAAGATTTATCTGTGCGAGTAAGCACAGCCTTCTCATTGTACATATGTCATAATTAGACATAGCGATTTCTGATTTTTAGCGTACAATTACAGCAATACCGCCCAGGGCTTAAACTTAAACGCAGAGTGAGTTTTCACATGATGTATCTTTGTTGAAAACATTATATTGTTATGCTACCCCGAAGATAATAGCATGAGTTTCTCGTGTTTATAGATCGAGCAAAGTAGGAAAACAGATGACCAGTCAGGAGGCTACACTTACTCCTCCTTATCCACAAAGCCAATCACAAGTGCTGTCCCATGTGTTGTCAAACAAAGAAATGGCTACAGGTTAGTCATCAATGTGGCCTGATTATGCAGTCATACATCATCACTTCCATTCCCTTGTCTACCTGTTCTCTGCATCCGTGTCCCCATTTTACTGCACATCTATCATTTGTACGTTTCTCTCAAGTGGATAGTATGATGTGGAATTATAAAATAAGTACTTGGGTGTCTTGACCCAACACTCAGCTCACAGGGAGACTGTTTTATTTGGGAGTGCCCGGTATGGGTTCTCAGAGGGGGTAAATTATAGAGGAAAAACTTCTGTTTCACAGCAGAGGCGGATTCTTAGGTGGACCGGCTTCTTAAGCAGAGACCACTGTACTGTAGGAGAGAAAAGATTCTGAATTCATATTTTGTTTGGTACCTTACAAACCCAGAGTTCTGTGGGTGGTTAAAACTGTGTTAAGAAGACAAGAGTCAAATTTCAAATAAACAGCACTGGATAATTTCTGCTACAGCTGAGCAGGTATGCCTGTCAAGATAGGGATTAACCGGTGATTTATGACCTTTGCCCAGGTGAACTTTAGAAGTGATCTGCTCTCCTAGTATAAATAAACTGCCTTGAGCATATATCTAATAGTTTCTTTGTGCAAAACTTATATTTTCCTCAAAAGACAAACATTCCTGTTCAGTACACAGCAAGCTGCACACATTTACTGGTTACTATGGGATGACCTAAAGGATTTAGATAACAGTTTTACATACTATTACCTTACCTTCTTATACTCTCTCTCCTTCAAATTTGGCAGATGTCCCAAATTTTCTTTCAACGAGCGAACAAGCTCCTGTGGACTTTTGGTTCTCGGTCCAAACAGTGGCATCTTCACAGGCTTTGACAATGGACTGTAAGATACCCTTAAAATTGACTGGGATGATGTATCGTCAAAGACTTAACAGTCAGAGACTCCAGTGGGCCAAACTTAGGCAGGTGATATGTACAAAGAGCCTAAACCTTCCATCAATGGAAAAAGGATGAAAAATATGGAGCTAAGCTGACACACGTAGTCACGGGAGAGGTGAGTGAAGTAGAGCTGACAGAAACAAATTTGTCCTGGACAGCCTGTAGAGAGAGAGGAAAAAAAAAAAAAAAAGTTGAAGAACAAGAGTGACAACAAGAAAACAAAAGTAAATTGTGCGTTTTTCTTTATTGGCAGGGATGACATCCGATCCTTTCATTACTGAAAATAGACTAACATTGCTGTCATCCTCTGAGGTCTCCTATGACCTTCTCATTACTGACAAAGTTGAATTATATTTACACTACACTTGTCCTGTCCTTTCAAGTAGCTTGATTTTGTTCATGATCAAATAATTAATGAGACTGTTGTGGATACTTTCCCTAAGATGAACATACTTTTCACATGTGCTGCCTAGTCTAACTCAAATGAACTTTTTGCTTGAAAAGCAGGCTGGAATTAGAAAAAATATCATCTGGCCCACATATCAGGAAAACACTTAAAAAAGATAGTTCTCTCTGTTCTAAAAAGATGTGTAACTTTTGTCTGGAGCCATCATAAATAAATATGAATCCAGAAACATATTTCTTCGAATATTTCCAGCATATCATACTACATTATTAACGCACTATATTCCAAATAAATTGAGAAGGTATGAGAGTTTTGAAACAATTCATAATCTGCTTCATTGACAGTAAATCCGATGCAAACACCCCATGGTTCTCTGGGCGACCAAACTAATGATGAACTTGAAATTTGGCAAAGAAATTCTTGCTGTATCTATTGATATATATTACAAAAAAGGTTCATTGTATTCTAGAAATGCAACAAATGGTGAATACAAAACTCTTCGGGGGTTAAAATGGGGAAATAATGTTCACTATATAATACTGAAATGAATACATACCACATTAAAAAAAAACAAAACAAAACAGATTACAGAGTTGAACTCATTAAAAGATGTGAAACATATCTCGGTACAAGATACAGCCAGACACATAGACAGAGCTTAAAATGGTCTACACACTGTGTACATAACAAAAGTGGCATCACAATTACATGTCTTCACTTACACTCTCGTCTAAAGAATACACCATGATGAAGCAAGCGATATGAAATTAAATCTCTGAAGGCTTTTTCCTTCAACTGTTCACATAACAGAGAGGACAATATTTTTTTCTCCAGATTTGGGGGTAATCTTTTGACAACTATTGATACTCTTTCTGTGTTAAAAAAGTTGCATCAAGTATGTCACTGCTATGATTAACGCATTTATACGCCAATTTAAAAATATACATTGAATGATGACAATATAATAGTAGGCCTATAAAGGTTCAATCCCAGTGCATTCAATCGTCTAAAGTATGTGAAATCACATTCGTTAACATCCAATGTCGAAATCATGTCACACTCGGAGTGATTCTGTTTCTATTCCGTGTTTTGCCGGTAGGCATCTTGGCTTGAGATTTATTTTCAGCTCTACGTCATCCCTTTGATTAAAACAGTGCCTGAGAACCTTGCTTCTGTTTTCTGCCATGGACAATTCTTTATTGGATGAGAGAAGATGGCAGAATTACAGGTGCTACTGGGTACATAATATTTATCAACGACATGACTTCGACGGTGAAGTTTGAATGATGAAACAAAATGTTTGGAATACATTCGCATGAAACCTGTAACATTCAGGCATTGAAAAAAAATCTTCACAAAATCACTTTCACCACACCTTTGACAGAAAGCAAGGATTGTGTCAGGGCAACAGGCTTTCCCCCTTTAATAATGTTATTCTAGTAGGCTAGGCACTGGGGCATGCGCCATGTGATCGGATAACCCCGACACTAAATGAAGAAAGTATCAGTTATTAAATAGTACACATATATGTGTGTTTTGTATTGATCTCATGTCATTTTTCATGCTGATTTCGAATCTGTAGTGAAAATGTAGATTTATGGACAAAAAAAAATAAGGGTCTCTAAAAACTCTCCCACCTGAAGGTTTTGTCAAATGAGGATTCAAATCTAAGTGCTGTCCATAGCTGCTCCCATCAACAAATCGACTCGCCGGAAATGGTGAAAACAAATCGCATACACTTAGCGTGCTCCGGCTTATTTACATAGTGAATAAATTCTCCCGTCAAAATGTAGGATCGACAGCTGTTGAATCACATATGCACTTGGATTGGGCCTTAAGCTGGACAAAAATGTTACGTGCATGACAGACAACTGCAGATTATATTACGATTTGAAAACTGTGTCAACAATAACTGCAAGGAAGTTGGAAGAGGATGAGGCAGTTATATTATATTTGGACTGAGTTCCTCAAGTAAGTTAAATAAAGATGAGAACGCTTCTCAGTAGGATAAAACAGTTAGGCCTACATTTAATATAATCTGATAAAAATAAATGTTTTTTTTTAAAGCTGCTCATTAAAAATTGCACATAATGCAAATAATCTGTTGATAAAATGCTATTTCAATGGGCCAAATGAAGTCACAGAAAATTTCTTAAGTAGATCTCTACTATTTGGTCAGTAGTAATGCTTTATTGCTTTGCACTGACAGAAGGTAGGCTACTATAGGTTTAAAAATACAGTAACAAGAAAAAAGAATTTATTGCCTAATGTTACATGATATTTTGTTTTTAATCCATAAATCTCTACTGGTCATGACATCAGAGAAGTCCAGCAAGATGACAAACACAATATGAAGAGGAAAATATGTAACTTTTAAGCAAAATTGCAGAGTGCTCATTCAACTGAATTTCCCACAACTTGTTAGCATTCGTGATTCGGTGATGTCACACCTCAGTTATAAGAGAACAGCAATGGCTTCAATTCTAGTTACTCTCTTCATTCTATGTTCCAAATGGAGTTGACTTAGAATTTAAAATATTTTATGTCATGTAGGGATTTAAAATAGATCTAATTTATAAAAAAATAAAAAAGTTTCCTCACAGAAAAAGGAGTAGGCCCTACATACTGTAAATATCCTTTGCTTGCAAAATATTTATTTAGAATCAGAACAGTTGTTCTAGAATCTAGATCTGGATCTAGACTCTAAATAGGATACAGAAATCTAGATCTAGACTAGATCTAGATCTCAGTCTTATGAGTTGACTTGATTCTTAGATCTAAAGTAAAGTGACAGTATTTCAATGTATTTTACAATTCGTCAAAAGCTGGAATAATGTAGCCACCCTTCTGATCGAATCAAGCCTCTCAATAACATATACCAAGAGGCACAAACAGCCACCACCTTTGGGTCATAAATCGCATAGTGTGAATGAGCACGCCCTTTCGGTGGTTTGTAATCTAAACATGATGGTGCATCCTCCTTCTTTACAGATCACAAGATGAGGAAGATGATTATGTTTCAAACAATTTGGTTGATGAACTTCGATATATTACTCTCATAATTAGCTGTATTTTCTTAATAAATAACAAAATTAGAGATCACCTACTCTGAATTACAAAACCTACCCTAACAATCCATGTTTTCTGTGAAGGTGATACAAAAATCGACTCGACAGCCCTCACATCGAAGTGAAGTTGTATGATGACGTCATAGACTGCGCAGACACGGAAGTGAAAACAAACATCGTACAGGTTCTAGTTCGCGATCAATTACAGTTTCGCTGTCTTTTTGTGCACGCGGTGAAAACTGCAGTTTTATTTCAATCCCATCATAGTGCAGTTATGAAAATTAACAGTTAATTCAATCGAGTAAATCATCTATTTTCTTTGCCCCCCCTCCCCATGGAGTCCTTTGTTTTCATTATAACTGGTATGTGACAATCAAAAGTCCAAGAAAATTATTAATACAATGTATATCATAGTCCGATACAATGTAAGAAAACTGTAAACAGCATCCAGAGGATGGGAATTGATCTCTTGTCATAATTATACTAAATAAATGTTAAATAAAGACAGACATCCGCAATAAATATCTCAGCTTTGATGATGGTAAATAGGCCTACATAGTAACCACAAATGCGCCATGATCTATCTACCTGCCTAAACTGCCTTGAGTGTTCCAGAGATCTCGGTCAGTGATTGCCCTTAGCAAACACAAGAAAAGTGTTGTGACGGCTGTGCTTTGCATGTTGTGAGCATCTGAATCGAATTCGCTACATACCTTACTGTTACCAGGGGACGTAACAAGAGACTGTTTCAGCTTTCTCAAGACAGTGCAAAAGAAAACATGACAAGCTCAGGCTTCGTGGCCAAAATACAAGGAGTCAGCAGACGTAAGGTGTTTGTTGTTATTTTAGGTGTGAAAAACTTATTTTAGAAGTAAGGGAAGAAAGTGAACACTAGGAGAAATAATACAAATGTGTGTGCGCAACAGATTTTGGGAATAATGTGTCCATTGATTGTTTGCAGGGAGAAACAGCTAGTGGTATACAGATGAAAGGGGGAAATGGTTTGGGGGGGGGGGGGGGAGGGGGTGCGAGGGTAGGAGTGTGTACAAAAGAGCTGGCAGAAGGCTATAGAGTTGGGAATGACAAACGCTTTGAAACTAGATTCCCTCTGTCGTCTTTCACACGCACTTTGAACAAATGTAGGCTGTTCATTCCTATGTTTACTTAGAGAAATTAATTTAGGTGATGAGTTCCTGATGAAAGGAGTGATATGCCTTATTCAGCCTGAGTGGCCTCACTTTCCTTCACTGTCATTATCTGCCCCTGGGGAACTGACAGATAATAAATAAGGAATAAACCAGCTCTAAGTGCACATCTTGCAACCTGACTTTTAAAGATATAACATTGTTAGTCTCTGTCATTGAGCGTGACAATTCGTTTTTTATCTTTTTTTTTTTTTAAATAAAAAAAAATTAATGAATAATTAAATAAATGAACGAGAAAGAAAGAAAGAGAGAAAGAAAGAAAAAGACAGAAATATAATTAACGACTACTTCTTGTAGAGCAAAATAATATAGTTTTACTTGTACCACTGGTGAAACGTGATTACTTTTTACATTGGCTAACTGACAGTGTTAGTGACTGAAACTAGAAAATCTAGGCAGTATGTGAGGCATATTTCTCTCTCCACAGCAGACACACTGAAGTGATTTTTTTAATCATAGAAAAGACCACATATGAGCGAGAGGATAGGATACTGGCAGAGAGAAAGAATGTTTGAATTTTTGGTAAGTGAATACATGTAATGTAATATTGGTGCCTGGAACTCAAGAATTGATAGTCTATGAACTGTGCATTTATTTTAATTTTCTTCATTGTACTATTATCCTATAATGGCCACACCTGGGAATTTTCTTTTCTTTTTTCCCCTTATTCCCCACAGGAGACTTAAAAAACAGACAAAAAGGCAGGCATGCAGACAGACAAGTGAACAGGGAGACAGACAAGAAATGCTTGAGATCACAATTCACTGACGCAAAGAAATTGTTGAATTTCACACTGAATCTTTAATACATGACTGAGCATTTGTTAATACACACGAGTTATGAACCTGTGACTTTTAGACATAACAAATGTGGTCAAATTCATCAAATATCTTATAAAGACAAAGTGCATTTGTAGTTTCTCGCAATCTGACATGAAAAATACTCACAAAAACACATAAATAAGGAACTCATTTATGAAAATTAAAGATTAATAACATTTTCCATCAATTCAGACTTGGTTCATACTGATGTTCTGTAACTTTTCTCAATTGATATTTCATTTCTTTTCACAAATTTTAATTGCACTTTTAAAATAATAATAATAATAGAGAGTAATAATTTCGTGCCTAACCCTGTAATTATAGGCACTAAGCACTTTACAATCTGCTATCACAAATCACAAATAATTCTGTGGAAACATGTTTCCATTACTTGTTCTGAATTTAAAGGAATTCCCATATGTTTCTTATACTCTTTGCATGTTTACCAGTATGCGAAAAAATATCCAAAGCATTTTCATTATTGCAGGTAGTTTCACACGGCAGATGCACTGGTATTCTGAGGATCTGCACTCACAATCATAGACACAGAAGTGAAAACAAGAGAATCACAGCAAAGAATCTGAAGACAAAAATTCATCATAGATACACGAAAGAAATGTTAGCAAATCTTGTAACCAACTTGCAATCACCACAAAGGATGAACTATATACTGTTTGTCATAATGTAGGATTATGTAAAATCTGGACAGCTGATTGGAAGCAAACACATACGGACTGGTTGAGATTTACAAGCCCTTCAATGTTTGTGACATCTGAGTGATATCATATGAATGAATGGATGGATTGTAGGACCAATGTAAAGATGGACAGGCATGGAATATGCACTCGTTTGCACCTGTCGATAATAGAGATGACTTTTATGTATAAGTGCCTGTATATTTATGTAATATAAAAATCAATGCCAAATTACACACAATATTCCAAAGAAATATAAGAAAATCTGAATTTGAGTAGAAATCATATACATGTGAATCATCTGACAAAATCTGAATACATATATATCAGATATCTCACATGCTACATACATCAACCAAAACCATCATGTCATGAAGCATCACAGTACTCATTCTTAATAGCTCATCCAAATAGGCTTAACAATTGAAGTTTATCTCTCTTAGAAGTGCTCATGTCAGTTATTATCTGTGACAAAAAAAAAAAAAACAACAACAAAAAACAACATAAACGACAAAATGGCGATATCTAATTCTTTCTATTATTGTCCTGGACACTTCCTAAAAAATTTTCAAATTCTCATGACAAGTTGTTAAAAGTGTTATGTAATACTAATGTTTTGCTCAGAACATATCCAATGGCAGTTTTGTTCATGACAAATTTTATTCTAACACTGAAATCTGAACAACATCTGATGGTCATCCATATTTTTCTGATTTATTACACTCTAGAGAACTCCAGCTCAAAACTTACAAATCTATCAATTTGAACAGACTATGAGGTAACCAAATGTCAGCAGCAACACTGATTCAAGCATTTTATTGCCAAATGCTAGTATAGTCAGACAACTTCATGTTATTCAGTTCTTCAAATTGTGTTTTACAGCAAAAAAATACAAGCCTTAAATAAACAGATTTATCAGTTATAAATCCTTTTACTGTCTAACGATCATATCCATTGTGTCAATATCTCATTCCAAATACAACACTGATTCACAACTTTGCCCTGTATTGAATTATATAAATATCTGAGCTACACAATATCTGAGGTAGTTATATCACTTTACTACAAACTGCTTGTCAGTCAAAATCCTTGGTTCATCTCCTGCACAGCTGTTTCAATATCTGGTCTCAAGGCATTCAGACCATCCTTGAACTTGGAGGGGACACATGAGCCTCTATTTGCTGCAGCTGCTGCCAGCAGCGCTCCCAATGCTGCCCCACGATGGCAATTCTCACCTGTGGCAGAAATTACCAAAAATCAATTACGTACAGCCACTTCAAAAAAAAAAAAAAAAAACTGCCAGTAAATCATCATAAATTATGGGTAATTACATCATTTAATGGATTATATTTTTCATGAAATCTGACCATGCCTATGAAGCACCCTCAGTGTGTGCATGATATCTTGATTGAAACAGTCACGTTTACTTCTTTTCTCTGTCAAATACTGCTGAATTCTTTTTTTTTTTTTTTGTATCTCATTGTTCACCTTCAGTGATGATTATGAATCCCATATCCATCTATCGTTTTCTCTTTTTGTTGCTTTGCATAGAACAACAACAAATAAACAGAGCAACGTGCAGTCAACTATGTGTAAGCTGATGTCATTGGGAGATGGAAAAAAAGATCAACACATCTGTAGTTCAACAGAGGCATTGGGCTGGACATAAACTAGCAACTGAGACTTTGCAGTGTCAAGCACACTTTGGAATGACCATCTTTTTGATTTCATTTGCACATTAGGTTATTCCCTCCCCTCCCTCCCATACACCACATAGTCCTGCATTTGGTGCTAAAGTTCGACAAGTGACATGCCTTTCCAAATGTCCACTGTTTTTATGATCAGATTGAAAGTTTAATGTATAAAAGTAAAAGGTGGCATCAGGTATTGCTGGTCTGGAGTTTCGAACCCAGTTCATTTGTGAAACATTGAATTTCACAAAATATCTTAGTTTCAAGACTTCTCATGACAAGCTGTTAATAGTGTTATTCACTATGACAGCGCCAAAAAAAAATAAAGAAATTGAGAAATTCAAGTCAATGGTCAAACTCAGCCAATCTTAGGCTGAGCTATAATTCATCCTGCTTCCCTCATCTATTAACCCTCTCTCTTTCTCTCTCTCCTCTCACACAAACACACTTCCTCAACTCCCCTCTTCTATCTCTCTCTCTCCTTAACACTTGCTTGGTCATACCATTCATAGAACAAGTAAGATATCAGAGCCAATAATGGGAACAATGTGCTAAGTATGTAGACTATTTATAGCACCGCAGATTAGTTAGACATTGGAATCCTAACAGCAAAGACATCAGTTGTTGTATTTACATAATACTGAATGAGTGAGTGTGAAAATTCAGATCAACAAATGCCCTGTGTCACTTGTGTCAAAGTCAACACAGTTGCTTTATTTTTCATAGAGTTTGGGTTAGGGGGGGGGGGGGGGGGGGGGGGGGGGGGGGGGGGGGGGGGGGGGGGGGGGGGGGGGGGGGGTGGGG
>JBCAUA010111926.1:26905-39800 GCA_038406235.1 Peronia verruculata
GAATGCAAGTTACCCCCCCCCCCCCCCCAAAAAAAAACCATGAAAAAAGAAAATAGAGAAAAAAGTCGTTCCTGATTTGTAATGCAGAAAGTAGGTCATCTGATTGATATGACAAACTGAATCACTCTTTTTACCTGGTCACTGAGAATCAGGTTTATATGACCTTGGCAGTATTGAATAACTTACCCCCACAGTTTGCATTAGCCAGGACTCCTCCCTCGAAATCATCATGGAAAACTAGAGCCAAGAAGAGGAGGCTGTTGAGAGCACCTTCAATGTAACAGGCAGAGCCCAGCATGGAAATGACAGTCTGATACTGCTCCAGTCTCTTCTCTGAACCTTTAGGATGGCTGTGAAAGAGAGAAAGCACAGTCTGTTCAAATTAAATGGTGGAAAACAATAGATAAGTCTCATGAAAAAAAGAAAACAAAAACAAAAACCCATCAAATGACTAGAATGGTGAATATGACATTAACAAGCAAACTAGCCAGATAATGGTACAAGTATTCTGTCATGCTAGTCATTTTTTTTTTGTTTTGTTGTTGTTGTTTTTCTTAAGCCTTTCAATCCTAAGAGATAGGATTATCTCGGCTTTTAGAAGCTGTCAATTTTAGCTGAGAATTTTTGTGGGTGGAAATTTGGAATTTAGAAATTTTGCTCCCACAGCGGCACTCAGGCCTACTCTTCCATCGATTTTGAACTGCCAAGGGTTCTTTAACGTGAGTAACATACACACGGGACCTCCGAAATATATTCAACCTTATCTGAGAAGGCTAGATGCCGGGCTTCCCTACCCACAGGAAGTCAGGGACCGTTGAGTCACTGAAAAAAAATGTGGGTTTTCGATCTTCGTGTCCTGTCATCCCCCGATGAGAACCCGAGAGTCGATCCCGGCCGCTCCATGAGCAGACACACCATACCCATTGAGCCACTACGTCCCCTGCATGCTAGTCATTATAGAAATGAGATGACTTAAATACCTGTTGCAAATGCTATGAAAAGCAGATAAAAGAAGAATAATTGAATATTCATCGTGCTACAAGAAAATTGGTTATCCAGACAGTATATTCTAATAATATTCAACTTAAAAGTAAGGATCTCTTCAGAAAGAGGGGTGAGAGGAGGACATTTAGGGCCAATACTTACGCTTCTATATCTTCCAGAACATAGAGCAATCTATCTCTGTTTGACGGTCCACCCAAGATAGAATGGCCTAGGACTTGCATTACCTGCAAGAACCAAAAAATAATAATATTGACTGCTCAAAATGTATACAAAATCTCATTGATAATACTGACAACCCAAGCCATTCTTCTACTTTATGATTCAGATAGATCTAGCACACCCTGATCTCACAGGATAGGAAAAGACAATGCTATAAAAGCTTTTCATCTGAACGATGTAAAATATCAGATGAGCTATTGTCTAGGCAAACCCCATAAGAACTTTTCGAAATTCAGATCTGATGATCTGCAGGCCATACTTTAAAGGCTAATTAAAATAGTATGGAGGGTTTACCAGTAAACAGTTCAAATAAAACAGTTGACAATGGGCTGGTGACAATTTAAAGAAGAAAGCAAAACAGATTATCAGGAAATGATGATTTTCTCAAATAGTTCACTTCACAAATGAAATTAAACAACAACAACAAAAAATGTTAACAATTAGTCAGTCAAAGTACAGCAATGTTTTTTATTACCAGGGAGCCCATTAGCTATTTGCTGATCATAATCAAGCAGTATATTTTATGGATAACAAGTAATAGTGAGCTCATCAACAGCTGTGTATTGCAAATTAAGTATTGTTTTTTTAAAAATAAAATAATCAGGGAGATATTAACACTTTGTCAGTCATAGTTATGCAATATTCTTCAAGAACAATAATGAACTGGGAAGCCTTTAGCACCTGTTTATCACACTCAGATGTTACTGTCATAGCCAACTAATTTTTTTCTCATGAGTAAATACTAATCCAAAGCCTGTGCTGTTCCTTTTGACTTACCTCGGATTTCAGATCTTTTCCATTGATGATGGCATGGAGCAGCCGAGAATAGGCCTCGACAAAAGGGATTAAAGATGGCACTGGGTGAGTCAACCTGACAAAGTCCACGGCACTCTGGATACACTCCCTCTCGGTCTTGTGAGCATTGCGAATAATCCACGGGATGAGGGCCACGAGGCTGCCAATGACTGCTAGCTGATGATCAGGGTGGGACTGCATCATGTTCTTCGATCTGGAATATCACATTTACATCCCATTAACTGTTTAATTTCTTCACACTTGTTAGGTACTGCATCATGTTCTTTGATCTAGAATATCATATTAACATCACATTAAATGTTTTATGTCTTCCACTTGTTAGGTACTACATCATGTTCTTTGATCTGGAATATCACATTACATCCCACTAACTGTCTAATGTCTTCACATTTGTTAAGAGTCCAAACTTTCCGCAAATAATTCAACTGGTATTAGCTGCAAGTTGCAGTTTTCAGTCATGCATGAATAACTCATGACATGTAAACTCGATACCATGGATTCAAACCAAGCTCCTGGCCCTGAATGTATTTCTCTAAATTCTTTTGCAAGTGTAACTCAAACAAAAATGCAGGGTCATCAAACTAAATTTACTACTATGTGAAACTTAACAGCCAACATGTGGCCAAAATAATAATATACTGCTCACAGCGATGGATTGCTGGATTTTTAGTTCAGAGGTCAGTCATGTGTGAAAACCCATAAAAGGACAGGAAGCTGGATCATATTAAGACTCATATATATCTGTACTTGAGGGCCAAATTTTACCTGTGTGGGAGGGCTACGCCACCTGAAGTTCACTTTTTCTCATTTATTTGCATTTTAAAAGGCATTACCACCCCTGATTTAATAACAATACGCTTTGAGATTCTTACAATCTGAACTTGCTAGTGATACCATTTTTCCATGAATAAAGTAATATAGTCGAGTCCATCCAAACCGAACTCTGATAATGCGAATTTCTGATAATTCGAATAAAAACGAAACAATACATTTTTTTTTCCTCTTTGTGCCCATTAAATGCCTCTCGCATAAATCAAAGCCATCGCCGTGAGTTTCTGTTAAATCGAACCCATCAGCGCCACCCCAAAGGTAGAAATCAGCTTTTGTTCTCTCCACGTGGTTCCCACCCAACGGGGAAAACAAAGAAGACAGCGTCGCGGATGGGGCGAGAGGGATCAGGCAATTAATTTGCATACACATGTGCCGTGTATATGCCTGGCGCCGTGGCTTCAAGTGGACCATGTGTTCGGAGGAGGGGTGTGTGGGGAGGGGGGATAGTAAAGTAGTACATGTAGTACGTATGGGATGTACGGTTGATTTTGAAGTGTGCGGACCGTACGGTAATTCACCCCTTAATAGTGTTAGTAAAGGTAGACACAGTCAAACACGCGCATGTACCGTACTATTACTATTGTGATGCTTCATGTGTAGACAGCCCGAGGCGTTGCGCCTAGCGCCTGTGTTACAATCACTGGGTGGCGATATAGCTCTCATCAGTATTTACATCGTGCTCTTTCACCTGCAGTTGACTAGCTTTATTTTATAGACTAGATCTATGTGACGGCTTCCCTAACCCACTGAAGAGAAAAAAGATGGCTCTTTCGATTGAGTCGAAAATGAAAATGCTGCAGGAAATTGACAGAAGTGCGATGTCCAAGAAGGCCATCGCTGTGATACATTTGACGACATTAAAACATCGGGAACGTGTGAAGATAGCGGGAGCCTCCTCAACTTTTTTTTTTTCCTCATAGGTAATTCCGGAGTTGTTTCCCTTGTCAAAAAAATGGAAGACGAACTCTCATAAATCGAACCCATGAGGCTGGTCCCGGCAAATTCGATTTAAGCGGATTCGACTGTATCTGAGTTGTTACATTAACCACTCAATATTGAATTAAACTGGGTCTGTTGAAGAAATCAACATGTTTTTTGTAATAAGGTGTACTGCCCTTATTCCAACATGAAATTCAACAAAGTTTTGAATATTTGTATAGAAAAAGTTGCCAAAACAGGCCATGCAAGACTTTGTGACACCCTCTACTTCTGTCTCAGACAGCGTGGAATTGTAGCTCTTGTGTGTATGGCCTTCTGACTTCAGCTGATAAGACATTGTTCAGGCACTATAAACACTCTGTATTAAATGAGACACATTTCTTTATTCACCTGAGACTGGTCTATTTTCTGTCTTTTCACTATTAACTCATTAAATATCTTATTTGTGCATTTGTAGAAGCACATCTTTTGCAAATTGATGGCGAACAAACATCTGCAATGTCTTTTTCATGTTCATTTGGAATATGACAAGGGTTTTTTTTCTGAAAGTCTTTCACATTTTCTGCTGTCTGGATAAATATCCTGTGCCCCAATGTGACAGAAATATCAAAGTTTATTTGTGTGATCCTCATATGAATGCTTTAGTTGTCTCAGATTCCCACGGGATTAAGAAAAATAATAATCCACCAAACATCACTCACAACACACACTCCTGCGTACCCAACACATATAATCATGATTTGTTACAGCATACAATACCGACATCCTTAGGAACCTATCAAAACTACACCCCCACCTCCCAAAAACTCTGAAACTCCATATTCTAAAAAACCATTAATGTTTGAACTTCATACAGTTCACAGAATTTTGTCTAGGACATTTATTTGAGTAAGGCAGTAGAGAACTGCATTCAATATTGAAAAGATCTGAGAGCAGAGCATCAGGGATTAGAAGTGAAGGGAGAAACTGAAAAGAGTGATGCTGTATGTCCACTACAAACGAAAGGCCCTCATTCCTCATCTGAAACAGAGAGGACAATGTTTGTACAAAAGTGAACAAACCGCTGTCTTTGTGCAAAGTGTACAGAGACAATACAGGGGCCTGTAGCTATGTTTTCAGAATCATAGTCTCTCTGCAACTAACAATGTCCTTTGACTGTGTAGAAGGTAGTGAACAAGGACCTCCTGAAAGTTGATGTTTTTTTTTAATAATAATTATTATTGAAGGAGATTAATAATAATTATTATTGAAGGAGATTAATAATAATTATTATTGTTGGAGATTTCCCTGAGACAAAACACCCAGGAAGTATTTGGTTTCCCTGCACCCTGACAGCTCAAAAATTGATTATAGCAACTCAGTCTCCGAAAGCCTAGCAATAAAAGTAAGTCTGCATAAAAGTGTGTCAGTGCACAATGTACTGGTTCACAGCTGAGATGATTTGTTACTGTCAGTCTTTAATTATACATATTCAAAAATTGTATAGTGACGTCAAAACATCACCATAAAACCCCTTTGTTCAAGCAACACCTCTTTGTGACCACTGGGGCTTTCTAGTTTGAAAATTATATGTTGTTCAAGTACATGAAAAAAGCATGATGTTCACGCCCCATTTTAAAGTCCATATCTTACTAATAAGGTCACAGACTCAGCTTGGGAGAGATCAGGTAAGGCCCAGTAAACTGATATCCCACCTTATCACATACTAAGTCCCCAATTACGAAATCGTCATGATCCAGGGGAGATAAACAGACCCAGCTCTTGCGTTAAATCCAACATTCAATGTTTCATTAAAGAAGAAAATAATTATTGATGAACAATTTTTTCAGCCAGCTAAGTTCACTTCCCTTTGCCAAGTACAAGAGGTATAAGACAAGCATTGCAAAGAAGGAAAAAAATCACCTTTTCTCTTGTTATTGAAACATGTGGTGCAAAAAAATTATGAAAAAATGGTCATGGTAGGCAGAAAAAAAAAATAATTTCATCATAGGGTGAATTTTTCAGAATTATCTGTTATTTATAATTCATATAACAAGCGAAAAACTGATTTTTTCCTTCTTTACAATTGTGTTATACCTCCTGTACTTGGCAAAGGGAAGTAATTTACCTGACAGTCAAAATGGCTCATTGTGCCTCAATTCATACAATTTCACCCCCAAACAGTTGTCTCCCTCTGATTCAGTCAGGTATGTGCCCATATATATTCAGGGCTGACACTACTGACAGGATAATTGTAGGATAATTGTAGGGTAACTGGTCTCAGTCACAGGGAGTTAAAGAACAATGAAAAAAATACAAACTAAAGAGCCAGAATTAGCCTTGTGCTCTAGTTTAGCTTCTTTGTTCATCCCCTAAATAAATGAGTGCAAGATTATGTGGCTGATCACAACGCTATATATAGGTGGATGGGATGGTGGTGTGAAATCTCAGTTTGTGGGACAAGAGGGAATGGTCATCTGTGGAGGAGGAAAGGTTGTGCTATGTGCTATATAAAAATATGTCTTTCAACCTCCTGATGGGGGTTATCTTGATGGTTCTTTGCTTAAATAATTTTTTTTTTTTTAAAATGCTGTCTCAGAAACTCCTGCATTCACTTTTGAAAAAAAACAAACAAAAAAACTACCTCTAATAATAAATCCTGTCTTAAAAAATTCTGTCTTCACGTTTTGGAGAAAAAAAAAAGGGTGTTGAAAGGTCCTCCCACACGAGGGTCTGAGGGTGTCGCTGTGTTGTTTTCGTTTCCCTTATTATTTTTGTTTGGTATGTACAGGTTAGAAGGAAAGGGATGCGTCCTACCGACTGGTCAGCATGAAGCTTGAGCTGCTGTTGACACATGGCCACTCCATAAGTCCTTTCATTTGCATAGCTCAGCATCTCTTTCTTCACATATTCGATTTACTGTCCATGTGCAGCAATGATTTCACAGCCCATCCACGCATCACGCTGACCTGACGTTGAAGGTGATGCACAGATGTGCCCAGCCCAAACCACTTTTATGATTCTTCTTCTTCTTTTTTTTTTTTTTTATATCTTTACAGCATTTTTCACACCTGTCTTGAGCTATGGATTTCCTTAACACGTTTTCACTACTTCAACCAGTTCTGCTTAACTGTGTATGGCTAACAAATTTTCTAATCTTCACATTTCAGAAAATTTATCAGTATACAAGTGACCACTTTTCTATTCTCACAACCTTTAACAGGTTTAGACATTTCAAATTAAAATTTTCTTGATGAATTTTTAAGCAAGTGTAAACAAATTATCATCTCCACTTTTATATTTTAGTAATAGAAAACAGGCAATTTCCTTAAGATTAATGCTGCTGTTTTGCTGATAAATTGGCAAAAATTGATTTTAAAGTGAGATTTTTGTTTAATCTATGACTAAGCCTATTTTCTTATGTAACCACAGGGGGGCCAGGAAGAAGTCAGTATTAAAATTGGAAAGAAAGAGATATGCAGTGTACAAAATTTGCCCTACTCAAACATAAAAGTTTGAAATGACAGCTTGAAACAATAATCTACTCAAAGTCATGACATTTAAAGGAGAGGCAAAGAACATAAATGATTGACCTCTGACACAAATACAAAAAGAAAAACAAAAAACAAATGACTACAACAACAGCAGTGACTTCATAAAAAACAAACACAAAGAAAAAACAAAGAACAAAAAAGAAATTAACCTGTTTTCTGAGAATTCAAGCAGCTCCTTAGAGGTATTTGGTTTACCAGCCTCTAGCCAGTCCTTGAAAAAAGATCTGTGGAATGACTCGGCATAAGTATCGTTATGAGATCCTGGTGTGGTCATGAGTGACACGTAATCTTCCAGGACAGCACCTCTGACATCTCGCTCCAACTTTACTAGGTCATGGTCAAATTTATTCATGGTTTGCAACTCATGGAGAGCCATTACTGCATTAAGAGTGTTGTCCCCTCCTTTCATACCTTGGGAAAAAAAAAAGAGAAAATTAATTAAAATTGAATTTTTTTAACATAACATCATTGACATTGTCCATGATAAAATTCTTCTACTTCTATCTTCATGTAATTATCCAAGTCCTTTAGTCTATCTGTAAAAATGGTCTTGAAATTTGTAATTAGTTTCATTCATTCACTGCATTCTCTCTCTTGACAAGCTGACTCTCTTAAATAATAAGTCAAAAGTGAGCCATTTTCTTACATGCTCCCATGAACAGTCTGCACCTTCAAATTGTTAACTTAGGTGGAACTGATGGTATGAGAGAAAGTGGACAGCTTATGCCACTTAAATGAACCATCTGACCTATCCACTAATGCATTTGCCTCGTAAATAAATGGCCTCCAGAATAGTGACATGTCATTCATGACTAAGCATCCAAAGCCAAGTACTACTAAAAGCATTAATACAAAACCCACCTTGATGATAGTGGTTGTTGCTGCTGCTGCCGTTCCAGTATTTCAATTTGTCATGCAAAATCACATTGCCAATCAGAGATTTCTTGCTTGACGTGGATCCTCGACCACTACCATCTACCAGAACCAAGTTGGGTGACAAAGAAAAACAGCATCACGTATCAGTAACTTTTTCTGTGAAAATGATTCCTTGATATGAATTATTTGATCAAAATTCATTTATAAAAATACAATTTGAAGCAGAAATGAATTTTTAGACATGTCCTGTGCCATGATTAAAAAACTAGGTGCAAAGTGATTTTTTTTTTAACTACGATATTACATCTTTCAGTTGCCAAGTAAAAACACATGACTAACTAACAAATAAAAAACACAAATTACCTTTTTATCTCATCAATGTCACTTTTTTCTGTCAACATGAGCTGCACAATAAATAGGATTACTCTCTCTGCTTGTCCAATTAATATTAAGTCGGGATTTGTATTTTCTAGCAAAATTGTTTTACCAATTCGCTATCTGTTTTTTTTTTTTATATGCATTCATCTGCTTAGGACAAAACTTTAACAAACGAAAGAACAATTCCAAAGTGAGTGGAAAGTCATGACATTGTCCTTTCATTTCAAGTTAATTCCTATTGAACTGGTTAAACGATAAAAAAACCAGACTGTTTAAAAACACTTTACAAGCTTTGATTTTCCTACTTAGTCTCAAACTACTTACCCACAGCCGATAGTCTTAAAATCGATGAAGGATGTTTTCCGTGAGGTGCATTATACCCTGTGAGCCAGTTCCCGTAATCTTTCTTGATATCCCTGGGATCATAGTACCAGTGGACTGGCATTGCTATTGCGTCAGCCACAAACAAACCCCATGCAGCCTCTGCTTTGGCATGCTTTAGTTTCTCTGAGATGGTGGGTTTGGGCATTTCCTTGGGCTCTCTGTGAGACAGGTAATAAACATTAACCCTACAGGTGTTATGAAACCCACTTACCCTATGGTTTCATTCAAAATTTCATTTCTGCTATTGGCAATATGCTTGCAATGTTCAAAAGTCAGACCTGTTCTGATGCTATCAGGATTTTTTTGGGGGGCGAGGTCTAAAAGTGTAAGTCCGAATGTATCTTGAATATTTACTGTGTCTCATCAATTGAGAGTGGAATTTCTTTTTAAGAACAAATGAAGTTTGCATAATTTTATCTTATACTTGTCAATACGAACTGCTTTCTAAATAACATACAATATGATAACAACCTATTCATTTTCAGTTGCCAGTTACAACTAAACTGTCATAGCTTGAACTGAATTTACATCTTTACAGAAACACTGTCAATAACGCCCCACATTTCTAGGTTAACAACTTTTGTCCATATTCAGAGGCAGAATACAAATACTGTTCCTGGTCCCGCAATCCTCCAATGCTGCACACCAGTGAAAGATGGAAAGCTGCACCACAATCTCCTGCCTACCGCAACAGAAAGCCAACGCTAATTTTTAGGCAAAACTTTTTCTGGCTCACTAAGCACTCTCTTGCTGTCCATATGGTAATATTTTCATCTTTCTGATCCAGTTAAAAAAAGAACAACGATTGATCTTTTTCAAGTGCGCATGTTCTAAAGTCATAAAGCTTAAGTTACAAATTGTCGGATAAGGAACCTCAGTACATCTTACATCTGAATCTGGTGAGCGCCTCTTTCCCTTGTTCATTATTTTTCGGGAAAAGTATAAGAATTGCAGCCTCTTGTGGTCCCAAATAACGAATCGAGTTGAATAAATTCAGGCATAATTATGGTAAGATAAGATGAAAGAATTTAGATATTGTAAGATAGAGACTGATCTAAGTGATAATTAAACATTAAATAAGGACAGAATTTCTTTTCTAGTCTAATGTCCCTTTATTACTTACTCTTTGACCTTCTTAGCTGACTTTTCACTGTCAGAGTCTGAGTCACTGTGATGCCGAGTGCTAGTAATCAGTGGAGTATTGACACGCCGTGGTCCTTGAGTTAGGAATAACAGTGTGATGACAGAAGCAGTGGAGGCTGAGAGGCTGAAGCTGCGACCTGGCATGAACTGTGGCTGCTGATGCAAGAGGTTAGAACAAACACTCAAATGTGTGGATAGAAATGCCATCACATTCATTTTTCATAAGAGTGAGATTGCTATTCAATTTCATTCCAAACTGTTCATGAGAGGCGGATATTACATGTAATTTCAACTTGTCATCATCATCGTTTTACTTAAATACTACAGGATTGGAAAAAAATATAAAAAATATTTTTATCTGATTCACCAATTACAATAAAAAAACATCTGTGTATTAATTACAACAACAACAACAGTAGAACTGTAACTATAAAATAATTAACTGAATATTGATGCTACAACACTGAAGGAGGTGATGTAATGAAAATCACAGACAAGACAGTATATTGTTGTAGAAATATGAAATTTTCAGGAAGTAACTGTTCACCTTTTCACTCTGAATGAGCATATATTTTTTCACAAATAAAATATGATATTTGTAACTTAAATAAGAACTGATTATCATTTCAAAAGTCCAATATATACTATTCCAAAAATTCAGGTTGTGAAATTTTCATTTCAAGTTGTCAAACCATCCATTATTGATTTAACTAGCTGGTAAAATCCAAAACTGTCAAATGTGTAATAGACAATAATCAGGTCACCATTATTAGCATTACAGTATTGAACATTTTGAACAAATGTTTGCCATTTGCTGAGAAACAAACAAAAAAAAACCTCTAAAACATTCCACTTTAGATTTAAATTTAATGCTCAAAATATAAGAAAGATGTATTAAGTTACAGACATCATATTCACTAGTTTTCCTGCTTGGAATGAAATTGTCTGAAGTTTGCTATACTGAGCAATATTTAGTGGACAATGAAATGCTGACTGAGTAAACATTACTCACACAAGGGTTTGTCTATGAGTATCCCTGAATGCTCACCATTGGTCTAGAGCTGCCTGCCATGTGCAAAGCATCTACACAAATCAGTGTGTGAGTGAAAATATCCAGACAATGAGACTGATCTCCAAATATTTAATTTAGCAAGTCATGGGGCAGTCTAGAAGAGTACTTTATTAGAGCTGTGCTTCTTTCAACCCCCCCCCCCCCCTCAATCCTCATCTTCACACACACATGTACATCATTCAACAGCAAAAACTGCCATCCCACCTGATGATACGGGTATTTGTTTGAAAAGAGTGATCTTGCACTATGTCTACAGAAGCAACCACTGGAAGAAAAAATGAAAAGAAAAAAACATATATATATGTATATAATATATAGAAATCTATATATATACACAATGAAAGCAAGAAGCATGAAATTTAAAAATACTATAACAGATTGTAACTGTCTCCTGATCCACTTCACAGTCTCTTCATTTCATGGAACATCTTTTTCACTGCATTGATGATGCCGTAACTATAGCTCTATTGCCATAACCCTCTAATATTTCTTTTTCCTTGATTACTACACAACCCAATGAAATGTGTAGATGTAAAAAGGGGGTTTTGTCCAGAAAATCTGATTTTTTTTCAAAGGTCACAGGAACTCACTATGAAAATGACTGCATTCTTTCATTGAGGGGATGCGATTAAGTAACGTTTTTACCACAGTAAAGTACAATCACTGGTTTTTCCATTCCACACCAATAACTCTACAATGCAACAATAAACAAACTGGACACTTTACTAATTTCATAATACATGTACATGAATGCAGAATAGATAACAAAATAATTCATTTTGTTGAAGGTGCCTTACTTAGATGGTATTATAACAAAGAGAAAAAAAAAAAATCATTTTGTTATAAATAATGAATGAATGCAATTCCTTTCAATTAAAAAAAAAAAATAGCCCAATGTTGCAATAATGAATAATGTCATAATATTAAAGATTTCAGACTTCAAATAAAAATGGCAAATATATCAATTTCAATGGGAAGTAACAGAACCCCATGTGTTTTGATCAGGAACATTCATTGAGGGATTCCAAATCATAATTCATAGATGAATATTGTTCTGTCTGAGAGCTGTACAATCTTCTGTATTATGCTTGGTTGAAAAAAAAAAAGAGAAAGGCAAAATCTCTAATAACAAAGACTTCAAGATTTTTGTTGAAGCTGCTACTTTAAATATAACAACAATTTAGTAACAACATACTTATAAACATGACAAAAGCATATATGTGAAGTTTAATATTTCATCAACACACGCTTAAAATCAGCTAAGTACAGGTTTAACATGTAGAGTAGCTCTGTTAAACTGAATAAAGACAAAATTCGATAACAATGTGTTACAAATGCAAATGTGATAATTTTACAACCCTATTATTATTTATAAAAAAAGTGGACAGTTTTTGTTTCTCATCCACTGTATTACAAGGCCATTTAAAACTGCTTTTCAGTAAAACACGTGGACCGTCGTGGACTACCTAGTCCTCGGTCAAACATTAAAAAAAAAACCCCAAAAAACATGGAACCTTGATCATGGGAAATGTTCGTGTGGTACCTGGCAATATGTGCATTTGGACAAATTGGGGAAGTTTCGAACAACAATTTAATCAGGGGGACGCAGTGGCTCAATCGGTATACAGGCCGGGATCGAAACGCGGGTTCTGCATCGGGGGATGACAGAACACGAAGATCGAAAACCCGCATTTTTTCA
>JBCAUA010111927.1:0-14642 GCA_038406235.1 Peronia verruculata
TGTGTGTGTGTGTGTGTGTGTGTGTGTGTGTGTGTGTGTGTGTGTGTGTGTGTGTGTGTGTGTGTGTGTGTCGGTATTATTTTTTATGTTTGTAACCATTCAGCTCAAAGGAAATATGATGATCCCGGGGTATGTGAACAATTTATGTGAGTAGAAAATTAATATGAAAATTGGAAATTGTGTTATCTTACTTGTCTATGGATGATGACAAAAGATAACAATGGGAGATCGTTTCTCAGATTATCTGCCCTTTCCGAAAGAGGGATTTCTGTAAGAAGAGATCATTTTGACCAGACTTTTATTTCCCTTTGAAAGACAAAAGGTGTGTTCAGGCAAGTAATGTAAAGAGCAAAAAAATCATTCTACTGCTTGCCATCCAAAAAAAAAAAAAAAAACGATCGCCAAAAAATTGGATAAAATTATAGCAACAAGAAGAAAACATTTACTTCAACATTATAATTTTAAACATTTTTTCATGGTGTATGTTTCAAGTAAAGGGCATCAAAGTGATTTGTTTTTCCTCTGTACACTATTTATTCAATCCCTCTTTTTTTCTGGTAAAGGAAAGTAATAGGACAGAGCACAACGATCTCCCGTTGTAACAGTGGAATTCAATCAATAGATTTGTTCCGACTAAGCGAACGGTCTGGAAATCCCCGTCTAATATTAACAGAGGGTACAAACATTGCAAACTGTTCACTACCATTGACATAGATAAACATATCAAAGTGCTCGGGACCGGTGACAACTTTACTGCTCTCGGATTCCATGCAATAGCGGTAACAAACATCAGTGAGTGTTCTATTTTTGGCAGAGGGGTACGGACGCTCCGGCTGGGATTTCCAGGTTTTTGCTTACTTGAATATGAACTATTGCAGTGACAGATAACACTGACATTTTGAGAATATATTATTTCAGACTTGCGGCCCTGGTCGCTACAATTCTTACACAAAGAGAACACAAAATCAGCAATGTAATAAATGAACACAGTTTGTGTTGTAGCCTATGTTTCTGGTTTAACTACCAGTGATATGCATGAAGGCCAACGGCAAAGAAGCACACAATGACATATCCACTTTTTATAAAGAAGAGCAAAGGGTTAACTTGTCTTTTTTTTTTCTTTCTTTTTTTTTAGATTGCTATGTTGTTTGTTTGTTTGTTTTGTGTGCATTGCTTTGGACAACTGTTGCTTTTTTTTTTTTTTTTGATAGTTGGGGCTCAGGGCAGCAATCGGCAATCTCGAAAATATTCAAAGCTGGACATCAGTTGTCTTTCGCTCTAACTCTTCAAATGATAAGTTATGATCTAACGTATAAATATATATATATATTTAATGACATAATAATGATGACAAGACAACCAGCCAGACTATTACAGGCATAGGAGGTGGCAGTAAAACACTGAGTACCACATTCTTTCCTCTTTCTTTCATTTTGTTTTTTGTCTCAAAACTACTGCTGTAGATCTAGTAATGAATGAATGAATGAGCTAATGAATGAATAAATGAATGAATGAATGAAGTGAACCTTATTATTACATCCGTACCCAATTAATAAAAAAAAATTAAAATAAAATTTTAAAAATCCGTACTCTTTGATCTCTTGGGTATGACAATTAAAACTGAAAGAATATTTTGCATTACGAGATCTCACAATGGTGGAATTTGTTCAACTGGATGGGTGACTCTGCCTCTCAGCAGGTGACCAAGATCATTCTTTCTGTCCACAGAAGAGAGAACTACAGAGTGAATGGCCATAGAAGGACCCTGGCGGCAAAGACATGTGTGATGGAATCAATAGCGTATTTAACAATATGAAACATTATCGTTTTTAAATGGCCCTGTTTCCCAAAATGCACTGTGCATAATAATAATTCTGGAGATCGAAAGTGTTGCGCACAAGTTATGCACTGTACATCTAAGTGAAGTGTGAAACTAAACATGTGTGATGGCAAAAAGTCTGGGACATTTGGTTACGTTCTATATACATCTACTCTCTCTCTCTCTCTCTCTCTCTCTTTCTCTCTCTCTCTCTCTCTCTCTGCCTCGCTCATCAGTCTTTTTCACCCATGTGTTGATCGGTTAGTTTGACTTTGGATATCGCTGACTCTTGAACGGTTTGATAATTATGATATTTCCTACGACAGTCTGCTTTGCGTATGTGAGGTCGGTGTTATTTTTTATGCTTGTAACCCTTCAGTTCAAAGGAAATATGATGATCCCCGAGTTATGATGGTTATCTCGACGATTAGGACATTTGGTGTCGTGATTTGTCAGCAGGGACACAAACTGAAAGTACCTCCACACTTGCTCGCATCACTTCCGCTATATTAAGATCTTTTACAGTTAAGGTAATAGTATCCCTTGCGGGGGCCCTGGGTTTATAAATAGGTTCTCTGCTCCCACCTGCAGGCGGTGTAAGCCCGCCATTGGTGGGATGTCTCCCATGGAGTGCCATCCTCGACATTCCAGGGGTGACATCGCTTTTCTCTCTCCTTGCTCCTGTCTTTTGTCCCGCTTTCTTTCCTCTCTTCTTCTTGACGTGTAAACGTGCCTTACCGTGTTTGACACAATATAGCCGTAATCGTGCTGATGTGTCGTTAAACCCTAACACAAACAAACAAACAAACGATAACAGTACGTCTTTCAGCCTCCTACGGTGGTTATCTCGACGGGTTTAGAGCTGTCATCACTATCGTCTCTATTGCTACTTCTGGTATTACTACTGCCAATAAATAACAACAATTTACAGGCCAATCTTCATTCAGTTTTTGTACTCCAATATTTACATGGATGTAACAAAAGTAGGTCTATGATTAGTTGTATTTTCTGTGACTTGGATTGTTCTTCTGTCCCTTACCTTCTCTCTTTAAGTCACCTATCTATCCAATTACTTTTTTTTTTTTTTTTCATATTTTATTCATTTACCTAGATCTATCTATTTTCACGCATTTAGAAACTTGTGTCCCTAACTTTGATTTTTCTTGTGGCTTTATGTTTAATTATAATTGGTTTCACGTCAAGTCATGTGAGATAATAGTGTCCCGAGAGAATATACTCTGTTTTACTACCCAAAAACTTGACAGACTGTAAAGTGAGAAAGTTCCGTAGCCTCTCTTTGTTAACTGTTAAACTGTCTTCTCACTGGCCCTATAATAATTATAGTCTACGGGGTTAAAGAGTCTCATGCATGGCTGACAAAACTTTGAGGATCTCTGATGCTTACACTTCGTGGCATAAATCTCGGGAATTATGAGCTTGTATCAAGTTACCAAGGGGAAATAAGACGACTGCATATCACCAGGGCTGTCTGTCACAGGAGACAGTTTTACTTACGCCTGGCTGATTCAGTGTTGCACGGGGTGTCGAGATGTAATTGTCTACCATCTACTCAGCTAGAGATGCTGAAATTTACGATGCGCTTCAATCATGTCAATCTGTCGGTGCAGCTAAGGTGTAATAAATTCTGCATCTATGAACTTTATATCTGAATATACGAACGTCTCGGATAGCCATCCGTAGGGGGCTTAGAGGCGTATTTATAACGTAACGTAACCTATATGATTTTATGTGTGGGTTGTTAAGACACCTAATGTATATTTTATGTATATTTGGAGTTAGTATGTAATTCTTAGGGATTTGGGCGCATATATCTGTTATATATATGAGTATTTTGAATATAGATGTGACTCTTTTTGCATGAGAAAATTCACAAGTTTAAGTATGCGCATAATAAATATGCAGCAAGCGAGGAAATGATAAGGCTATGAATGGTCCATCTTCTCATACACACTCGTAGGTCACTTATAGACAGGCATACTGGTCCGTACGATTAGCTGTCACCAAAAGCTGGACAGCTGTCGCAGGAAAAAAACGTAAACATACCGAATCCATCCAATTAGGTATTTTTTTCAAGATCACATGACCTAGTGAACACCGCTCACATGTGGATTTGTTTACTTGCTCTGCGCATGGCAGACAAATCTGGACGAATGGTGAGCTCTCAGACTTGTCACATCATGTAAACAAAGCCACATGTGAGTGATGTTTCCTAGGTCATGTGATTTTGCTGAAAATACCTAAATGGCAGGCATTTTACATTTTAATGGCTTGGCACGTATGTGTGTACACGTATGTATACACGTGGTATATTATCTCTCATTACAGTGCACTCCAAAAAACTTAGCTTAATCATGCAGTCAAAAAGAAAATTTGGATGAAGCTGACTAGATGAAGAGCTCAGAAGGGTATCAGAGTAGTGATGCAATGTATTAAAAGAAATTATCTTGTTGCTTACCTCTAACAGCGATATTATGATTGAAGCATGGTACCCTTCTGTGTTAAAATCATGTTCTTTGACACCCTGGCATGTAACAGATGGACACAATAAAAAAGGATTTTTGAGATTTGTGCTTTTTTCTTCTAAATTTTATATTCGGAGACACTGAGCTCAACAGAATGATGAATGTCTGAGATAGATGTAGATAGACTGGAGTAAGAGTGTTTGTAATCAACTCTATTTTAAATCAAACATATGTCCTATTCAGATTACCATTATTTCTCAAATCCTTGAGAATTATGAAAAAAAAAATTCTTTCATTATTTTCAAAAATTCTTTTCCCTCAGGCTTTGGAGTCGACCAACTTCGGGATGACTCTAATGATACATACTGGCAGTCAGATGGCCCACAGCCTCATACAGTCAGCATACAGTTTCGAAGGAAAACCACAGTTCAGGATGTCTGTTTATATGCTGATTACAAAGCAGATGAGAGCTATACACCAAATAGGTAACTTTTAACTTTTTTGGGGGGGAGACCTCCTGATTCATTGAGAACACTAATAAAATCGGAATTCATTGGTTCGAACTACAATGTATTAAAGGTTTGTTTCTAGTACTAACGTTTTTTCAGGTTATGGGAAGAAGAAAAGGGTAAGAATTATAGTATTAACAAAGCCTTCTGCAGGACATCCATTGCTGATCAGACTTTCCCTGTGCCCTTTTTTTTTAATGGTATGATGACATTTTCTTACCTTCTTGCTAGTCATACTTGTTTGACCATGAGGGCCACTTCCACTCAGAGAAATGGTGAATGAACTACGTGCAGTTTTGCAAAACCAAAAGAGGACTTATGTATGTTTTTGTTCCCTGACCCATGATATTTCTCCCCATCACTCCAGTAGCCTTCCTTCCCTCATTTCTTCTCCTGGCCTCAGTTTCTGACACAATCCTGTCATACTTCTCAGTTATATAAATGTCTGAAGGAGCAGGTTGGTTGGAAGGAGAGAAATGATTTCTGTGTGATCTTCAAGCCAGTGTGATGTGTAGATGGGGCAATAAAATTCTGCCAGTTTATGACAAATAAATCAAGGGAGAGAAGGCTGAGAAACAAACATACTGTATATAATATACAAGTAAAAGAATTAGGTATTTCGAGATCGGTCACATGATCAAGGCAACATCGCTCACATGTGGCTTTGTTTATATGATGTGACAGGTCTGAAAGCTCATCATTCGTCCAGAATTGTCTGCCATGCGCAGAGCAAGTAAACAAATTAGCGTGTGAGCGAAAATCCTCAGTCACGTGATTTTTCTCAAAATACCTCATTGGTCACGTAGTCAGTTGGCCAGGAGTGAAAGGCTTAGTGTGCTCATCCCTTACCTCTTGTACTGAAGTTCAGTGCTGAATTACATCTGCTATCAGATTTTAAGTGGCTGTTGATGGTTGTTCCCATGACACTGAAGTTTCGTGTTCCACCCCATTCAAGTGTAACTCGTTAGTGGTTTATCACATAATCTTACACCCAATTCAGGATTGACAAAGAAGCTAATATTCAGGAAGACATAATCAGAAATTCTTAGCTGCTTGTTGTAGCACTGTGCAAAAGTAAAAACTGTTCAGTGAATCAGTGTTTATACATGTATTTGACTTATTAAATAAATTCATGAAAGATTTCTATGATTATGAAGAAATTAGTTCTTTTCTGCAGTCTTTGTTCCAGGGATCCACAAGTTCGATGAATTCATAATTATCAGGGTTATTTGAGCTGGATTGTATGTAAAATCAGGACAGACTTTTAGCAGCAAGATCATGTTGTAATTAGATGTTTATTCTGGCTGATCAGCTTTGTTTGCATCTGAAATGTACACTCAAGTCAGGAGATATGTGTATTTCGGGTGAAATTTCCAACTTCTTTTCATGTGTGATTCCGTCCTTGTAATCGGCTGCAGCAGTTTCCTTCAGCTTCAGCTTATCACTTCTTGTGAGGCACAAAATGAAAAATATCTGTGTCTTACAGATTTGACTAGTAATAATTTTTGAGTTTCAGTAGCTATTTCTAAAGATGAAAATGCATGGGTAAAAATATACTGGAAGATTTCTGTCTATACTGTAATATTTTCGTTTCAGACTTTCCATCCGGGCTGGCAACCATGCAAATGACCTTTGTGAAATAGAGCAGGTTGAGTTGTCAGAACCAACAGGCTGGGTGTGTATTCCTTTGAAAGATGGCCAAGACAAACCAATATGCACATTTATGATTCAGATTGCAGTGCTCAGCAACCACCAAAATGGACGTGATACTCACATCCGGAGGATTAAGATTCGATCGCCCATTAACTACGGAGATGTGCCATATCCCAATACCAATAATTCTGTGTTGAAAAATTTGGTTTATACCATCAGATGATGTAGTTTTCTCTTTGATATGTGTTACTGAATGAGAAACAAAAAATTCACCCTTTTTTCAGTGGATTTTGTGTCATTAAGATGACTTTTTTGGTTGGATTGATGTGGGGAAATTAATTTTTGAGGAACAAGTATTTTCACTCAGAGACAAGCTTCAGTGGAAACTGCGGCCCTGGACAAGAAAAACTGTTTTGATGCTTACAGTATTCGACAATTTTTAAAAAAAATTTTTTCAATGTTCATGTATTTGTGAATGATCTAGGGGACATGATCCTGAAAGATAATTTGGACTTTTCTTTTGTCTAGTTATTAGATAACTGAAATCAGTCACAATCACTGAAATCAAATTCTCCACATGATACATGATGTTGAAACCAGCCCTTTAAATAAAATGTGTTCTGCCTCCTGTTACTAACTATAATTTCAGGATTTCAGCAAGAAATTGAAGGTGAGATTGTAGCTTTTGATCTTCTGGATAGGTCAAAACTATAAAAATACAGCTTCAATTAAGATTTAGTGGTATTGGTTGACAATTTACAGGAGTAAGGACAGTTTTATTACTATGTAATATGAAAAGACAGATACATTCACTATTCAGTTATCAGATGCATATGCATCAGCACAATGTCAGTAAGTCATTGCCTTCAGCTTGTTCTACAATGTAATACTCCCATAGATATAATTTTCATTTCTCAAGCTTTTATGGGAGATGGATTCATTCTAATCGTCAATTGTTATGCTCTACTCTCTATTACTAGTATTACTATTAATACTGTAAATGTATTAGTGACCCTCACATGTTGGTTCACAGGTTGAAGTTAATCAAATTTGAGTTTATGATTGCATTATGTTTTGTGTTCATTATTCTTCATACAAAATAAATACATGTACTACTATAAAATTCTCTTTACCATTTTTTGTGTGAATTATTTGGCAAATGTTAGCCAGTGATGAAAGAATTTGAAGAGTTTTGATGATTTATTTCAATACTGTTTACTTTGATTGCAATTGGACAAGCTGGGATATATTCCAAACAGTCTTTCACTACCCAAGTCTTAAAATAGGACTAAAATGAATTTATTCTATACTTTGGTCAGCTGATATCTTGAGAAAATCGTGAGCTCAGTTCTTTGCTGCCATATCTCTGTAATGAATCATTTGTGCAGTGGGCGCATAAGAGGTCATATGCATATTCATGTAGCTATTTATAGCGCGGGGTCAGGAAAGACCGAGTACATTCCAGTGTGTGTCTCGTAGGCTCTGGCAGTTTTGGCCTGACCTTGCAAGTGTGTTTGCTATAGCACGTGACACACCAGTCGTGACGAGAAAGCATTAGAAGGAAGCTTCTCAATGGCTGATGTGTCTATAAATACAGAGCCCAGTCAGTGAGAGAGGGGGTCGAGAGTGTGAACGCACTAAAATTCATCCAGTGCGATGAGTGCAAGACAGTAGCTGCCCTATGCGTGTTCTGCGCCTGTACCTTATTGTCATACTGTGTAATATAGCTGATCACCTGGATTAAATTCTGTGTTGTTATTTGACTTGGAGTTTGGAGGACTCTTGTTTTCATTTCTCTGCTATTGTGAGTCTCGTCCACATCCACCGCCTGATTGCCACTTATAAGTCACGACCACATCTGCTCAACACTGAGAACTTGTGGCAATCTCCATTCTTCACATTTTGAGAAAATTGATGAGTTGTGTTTTAGTAACTGTTTTTGTACATCGGAGATAGGACAAGATTTTCAAAATATACCTGTTTGGGCAAGTGATCAGTGAAATGACTACACTGTATGGTAGATTTACTGTCCCTTTTGCCCATGACATATATCTCGAAATGGCCCAAAATGGAAATAGGACAACAAAGAAGTGAGTTCTTAAAATGAGCAAATTTTTTTTTACCTAAACATAAACATATTTCTGCTAATGTGTCTCCATGGCCAAGACCAGTACTCCAGTAACATTTGATCACAGGACACCGATGGCACGCTGCTCATACTGATGGGACAGAAAGGAGATGCTACTCATACTGGCTACTGCACTTTTGACATAATCAGTTGATTTTAGTTGTTTGCCATGGAAGTTACTATGGAAGTCTCTTTTCCAATTTTTGTTATAATAAATAAGTATCCATTAGCAAACGGAAATGGGAAGGCCGGAGAATCGTTAGTCTCCGAATTTTGTACAACAATTATTTTTCTGCAGCGTCTTCTTTATGGTACAGGATAACTACGGGAAGATGATCAGCCTTGTTAGTCTAGAAGTTAATCTAAATTTACCATCACTACCGAAGAAGACAGGGTAAAGAAGAGCAAAATGATGATGAAGCAGAACAGTTCATCGTATGTGAGGAGGTTGAGAATAAAAATGGGCAAAAATAGGAAAGTTCTGCTGTGAGTGAAGGAAGGGCTTCAAATACATGTGTATAGACTTGAATTAAAAATGAATCAAGCTATTTGGCTAATAATTCAGTATGGAAATTTTCATACAACATGATGCAGAGGACTCTTAGAAGTGTCTGTGTATTACTGTATTATTGTAAAGAGTTGTTCAAATGCCATTCATGGCAATTCAAGATGAATTGTATCTTTTACTAGTGAAGTTTATTGCATTTTCAGTATTTTACCATAGGTTACTATGATCTTTCCCCCGCACAGAATTCTTGTTTATGCATTAAACTTGTTGAAAATTGTTATGCTGTTTGATAACTTGATTTATGACAAGTTTCATACAACTTTTTGGTTGCTAGGCAAATATGACTGAACTACTATGAGCATTTTAAGTGACTGATTTCAGATTGTATGTGTTTATAGAGCCATAGTTTTTTAAATATTTGACCAAGTGGCCTCATTTTTATTTCTTTATCAACTATGCACTTTCAAGACCTGCATTTGACTCAAAATTCCAAACTTTCCATCTGACTCTTCTCGAGCTGAAGGGTAGAGACAAATACATGTACATGTAATACGATTATTAACAGAGCCATATCTGAGTTGTGACAAAAAGAAAAATAATCTGGAAATAGCTGCCACAAGGACTTGGGGTTGATGAAAAAAAAAATGAGCATAGCAAAAAGTTGTCAGAAATTTTGTTTTTCTCCTTGGAACTGTCTATGTGACTTGAGTCTATCTTAAACACTCATCACCCGCTCGTCAGACCTACATGTTAGTGTTAGGGTGGATTTGCGCTGGTCAAGGGTCCCAGCAGGGTTGATCTGAATTCATTTTGATCATGAGGAAAAGAAATGGATGTAGGGGAGAGGATTTTGTTTGCTGACATGTGGGACAGTGATCATTTTTCCATTATCAAGAGCTATGTATTAAGACTACATGTAATGGTGTAAATAGACTCAGCCTTTTTCCCTTCTCATAGCCGTCCTCTCAGGTGTTTGAAATACAGACATACATGTAGGCCTACATAATTACGTACATGTACTTTACAGTTCAAATTTTTGATTAGCTGTGTCATTTAAATGTACAATGTACATGTTAAGAGGCTTATATGTATTTTATTGATTTTTTTTTTTTTTTTTTTAGAGCCAATACGAGCAAATTCATAATTTAGCTCAGTCAAATTAACGAGAGAACTTTGCCAACCCTCTATCTTTTAAACTGGAATAACAAGGCCATGAAAAAAAAAAAATCACACGATGGAAGATTCTTTGAAATGTATGAATATATGTAATATAAAATTCAAAGTGGTTTACAAGCCACTATACTGACAGTTCTCAATATGTGCATGTATTTTGTGGTCACAATTTGCTGTTATTTCAGCTGGCACATTGTCGTCTAAACAATCAAATGTAAAGGAAAAATAAAGCAAAACAAATTCAGTTGAATAATTTATTGCATTATGCCACTTAAAGCAAAGATTTCACGGTTTCAGCATTGATCTTGTACACCTGAAATTACATTATGTATACATATACAAGTGCATTGTATATTGCATACAATAATGCTTTATATGTCTGAACCTGTATTAAATTTCTCAAAAAATAAATGCTAAAGAAAATAGAAAAGGTTAGTTATTCAAAACTGACATTTGAAAATGGAAATTTGAAATAGACAGCCTAGGTACTCCAAACTGATTTTTCAGTCTTTAAATTGCAAAACTGTTCTGAATTTCTGAAAATGAAATTTTGAGATTATGCTGCACAAAAATGAACGAGAAAAACCAAAAGTTGCCAGAGATCTTTTCTTGTGCAAAACCTCAGGATTGCTATATTTCTTTCAGTAAGATGCAATTACATGTACAAAATAATTTTCTAAAGATGGTGTCCTAGCACATTTCGCTCATGTCCGTCTGCCAGTTTAGCAAAATGAAATCCAGAGTTAAAAATCGTCGAAAAGCATCTCACTGGTAAAGTTGGCTTAGATATAAAAGCATAGCTCAGGGTCTGTCAGAACAAGACAAAATGCTGCACAAAGGCCTCAGGTCCCATATTTTGGAAAACAAATTTGAATACATTTTGAAAAAATTTTGATGACGATCTCTATCCAAATTTACAAGTCAAGAATTAACTGCAGAATCAGTACATCATGTATCATGTAATGTGAAAAGATTGATGGAACTGTATAATACATGTATGTAATTAATATGCAGTTTCACATCAAAAGATCATAGTAAATGACCCCAAAGGTATCAAGATTACTTTTTTTAAATTTTCTTGTTAGTTACTTGCATGACGATCAAGCTATCCTAAGATCTGCATGATATGATCAAATTATCCTAAGATCTGCATGATATGATCAAGTTATCCTAAGATCTGCATGATATGATCAAGTTATCCTAAGATCTGCAAGATATGAAGTTATCCTAAGATCTGCAAGATATGATCAAGTTATCCTAAGATCTGCATGATATGATCAAGTTATCCTAAGGTCTGTGTGACATGGTCAAGTTATCCTACAACCTGTGATATCGAGTAGTCAAAATATACAAGGATGAGGTCTCAAGATTTAGCTTCACTTCAGAGCAGTAGAGGTCTGACAGGTCATACTGGCTCAACCTACTTGTCTGAGGGGCGGGCAACTCCTATGTCACAGATTTTGTGGTCTTTCTGTGGAGGGGGGTGGGGGATATTACCATTTGAATTTTTAGCAGTGTTTTAAAATGTTTAACCCAAGATTTCAAAGAGCCAAAATGATACCATGTACATGAAAGTTCAATACCCGAAGTAGTCGTTGCCAGCTGGTTGAACATCCCTCCTCCCTCCTTCCAACTTTTGGACATCAAGGATGAAAAGAGCTAGTAATAAATTTAGGTGATTGTACTTAAAAAATGAGATGTATATCTGGAAAAGGGGAAATGCGGAAAAACGAAGAAATACTGGTCCTTCAGTTTGGAGTATCTATGAGTTTTGAGTCTGTTTATGACAAACGGACGTTTTGCTGCTCAGATACTGATGGCATTGGGTATCCCGTTGGGATTCAGGTAATCATAGTCAAATTGACGACGGCTGTTCCTCTCTGTAATCACTCGGCTGATGTTGGCCAAATCCTTACGGAATCTGGAAAGTTAAGAAAAAAAAATGCATGTATATGAAAATATGCTTTCCGAGATGATTCGTGACTGATTTGACAATCGATAAGTGATAGGTCCAAAGCATACAGAAAATAGGGTTTACTCTTACTCGAGAGATACTGAAAGTTAATGATACTGCACAAAATAGGACAGTACATGTATCTGTTATATGTCTGAAATCAGTACATATATTCACTGTGGAACTTTCGAATTCTGCTGTGAAAAGGAAATTGTGTCGAACTGTGTACCAATACTAAATAAAGCGTGCCATTTAAAAAAAAAAAAGTCCTGACATTTCTTTCTTCTAAAAATAGAATTGATTTCCCTGGCTGAAATCCATTGTGGCAGTTTTCATGGCAATGTGTCAAATCTTAAATCTATAAAGCTGAAAACTGGGCTTTACCGGTTTGTGAAATCTGTTTTAGGCAGCACATCCCATAATTAGGTTACACATGTACTAAATACAAATTGGCTTTATGTAAGTCATATGAAAATATGTCTATGACATTTGACAGTTACACTAATTGTATAAAGTACGACATAAGAGCCTGATCATTCATATTCCAAGAAATGTTTTACAAGCAAGGTTGTATTATCACGTTCAGTAGGAAAGAATGTAACTTAGTGCAATACAGTCATAAACACCGGATTTCATGCGGATACACGTATACATGCAGATTATTTCAGAAGTTTAAAGAGAGTCAAAAATAAAGTGCTAGAGAATCGGAACGCCATATACAATGTACAGCTTCTTGGATTCAAAAAGTTTGTGAACTCAAAAAAAAGATTAGCAAGTTTGAAAGCTGTCCCCTTGACATTTTGTGGGTCATCTAAGGAAGTGGATTCATAGGCATCCTAGACTCGTCCCGTTGCCCAGCTATCGCTAGCGGATCCAAAGGAAAACGGATTGAATGCACAACAACTATGTCTAACGCTGGCGAATCAAAGCGCCATGCATCACATTTCAAAAAATATCCTGCCAGGGATACATAAAGTTGGGGTCTAAGGTCAGGAGCAATCCATGGTGTAATCCACTGCGCTGCCTATTTATGTACATGCACGGTCTTTAACTTTTAAGTGTAAGTATGCTCTACACTTACTCTTCAACAAGTGCGCAGGCTTTGGGCTCAAAAATGTACTGGACCTCGAAGTCTCCCAAGCTCTTGGTCCCTCTAGTGCTGAGAATTTTCATCATCGACATCACGTCCAGGGTCTTATTCCTGTCAGCCAGATGAGCGACCACTTCAGACTCGGATACGTCAGTCTGTAAGACAATGGGTCAAGTTTGAGTACATAAGATTTACATTTCGTCACAGTTCCACGAATATGGCGCCTGCCATTTTTGACACTTATGAGACAGAAAAACTATGGTCACTAGCTTTGTACATAATGTGCAATTGTGATTTATAGGCCTATTTAATACATGTACTCAAGATACATAATTGCTGGAATTTTTAAGGACATGGCGGCTCTAGTGCTCAGAAATACTGATTTGAGTCATAACGACTGAGCAGGGGTGATGTCCCATTAGATTCAAATTCCAATGCGGCTGACCATTGAGTAGACCCTGGTTTAAATGGGCATGGATGCAGAATGTTTAAATCGAGAATACATAACCGCTTTTATATGTTTGCCGGAAAGGTGAGATTATACATGTATGTCCGTATGGTTAACATTTGTATGTTTACAGCCTGTACACAACTGTCTGAAATGTTAGTGTTATAGCATTTGATTTGTTATCAAAACTTGTCTAGGGACTGATCACACCATAGGGACATCTCATTGCGAGAGTGCGCCGAGAGCATAAGTAGGGGAGATTGTAACACATGTATGCAGAATTTAGTCAATGGCCAAATGTTTAACTTGCTTTATACCGCGAGATATGACACTGAATCGTTACTGCCTGCAAGCACAATCTTCTCAAACTCAAGATACTATTAAAAATATACATGGTATTATTAATGACGAAATAAGTATAACATAGTACAATGTACTGTGCATGTACATGTGGCTTTAAAAAAAATCTGAGACGTATAACCAATCAAGCTGAGGTGCCATTAACATTAAAAACTGACGTGATTTAAAGACGGTATCTTACCGTGTCAGTAGGAGGTTTTCCTTTCATCATACTCGGGTACTTGGGAGGAAAGGCGTACTCCTCGTACTGGGGGAAGTTGGTAGCGGCATGGCCAACACTGCAGGTGTAGATAACACAGGTGAGGATCTGGATCAGCTGCCCGTTGTTGCTAAGGGTTCCGTTGCCTGGAACGCCCTGGCGGTGGAGAACAGCTTGAGTTCATATTCATATGTATTTGAATTCGCATCGTATAGATTAGACAATTTAAAATTTTTACAATAGAGTTTTGTTGGTGTGGGGGGGGGGGGGGGGGGGGGGGATGGGGAGGGGAGGGGGGGGGGGGGGGGGGGGGGGGGG
>JBCAUA010111928.1:0-10003 GCA_038406235.1 Peronia verruculata
TGGCTGGCCTCGTGTTCTGCTGCGCGGGTGTGTAGGTGCCTTATGGTGCTTCCTATATACAATTCCTGGCATTTGTTGCAGGTGGCGGCGTATACGCACATTCTTTTGTGGCAAATTTTGGGGTCATTAATAGGGCAGTTTCTTTTTTCACATCTCTAATAGGCTTACTTCACTCCAAGGAGCTAAGTTCATCTAAGCTCCTTGCTTCACTCATAACTATATCTAGATCAAGAACCCCCTCCCCGGGGGGGGGGGGGGGGTATAATAATAAAATACGGATTCTCATAACTTTCATGATTTGATCTTGTATGGCCCAAATTGAAAATTAACATCAGCCAGCTGGCTTCCTCGTGGAAACCCAACAACACGTGGATGGGAGGAAAAGGATAATGTTGCTCAGATGTGCAAAAGAGCGAACATCACAGGATTTCAGAGAGCAAGTCCATTTAGATGACATTTTCCGTCCAAAATACAGGGAAGAAAATGCGTTACTGGATCCGTAGGTGAAGCTTCGAAAGTCTGCAGGCATTTATGGGGCGTCGTCACACAGGCCTATCTCAGGGTTGTTGTACCAAGGAAAAAGGCCACTTCTCTAATACTGAAATAAGCAGTAGGCCCTACTGCGTCATTCCCTTTTTCGTTTTTGTCGTTCTGTTTTATTTTCATTTTGTTTTGTTTATTTTGTTTTAATGAAAAGTCTGCCCTATACGCCCACGAATACAAGACAGAGTTCGTGCTGATGCACGCTATTTCAATTAATTCAATAAACACCAATTTAAAATCGGAATATCTCCAACTATAGGAGAAGATGGCAGAGGGACAGAAATGAGGAGTTGATGCGAACGATAGCTGAGGAATCACAGCAAGTACGCTGGGCAATGGTGCAGGATTAATCCCGTTACAAACCCAAGACAAACAGTGAAAAACAAACTCTGTTACCGGGGTACAGAACATCTAAGCTTTAAGCTTATCATATTATCATGTCTTCCCCGCGCCATTCTCTCGGTGATATAAGAGACAACAACAGACGCTGCTGCTATGTCACCACGGTGGAGAGGCTATCGTAAGTCACCACGGTGGACCGTCCGGATAATCCTACCAAAGAGAACTATGATCGTACTGTGCAGTCAACCATGAGACTAGTAGGATATCGGGAAATGGTTCATATTATCATTGAAATGAAGTAGTACAAAATCTATGTTCTTGGAGGCACTCACATTTATTCCCTAATCACTTTCTAAGCCCGATCTTGTGTTAAATTCATAGCACTGGCTCTAAAAGGGGAAAAAAAAAAAAAAATTCAGTGGCACAGAAAAGGGTATATATAAATATATTTGCTTCACGTGTTTCACATAGCTTCTTTCTGCGCAATACTTATCCCACAAATCCTGTACTTGGTGAAGGGAAGCAGCCTAGTTGGCTGAAAACGGCTTGTGGTCTAGGCGTCCCTATAATAGGGACGCCTAGCTTGTGGTCCATCTCTTGTGTTAGCCCGCTGCACCACGCGTCGGGTCTATTTATAGATGTCTATTACCAACCTTTTGATTTTAAATCTAATTTTGTTTAGTAATTTGTTGTTATTTAATCTTAATGTTAGGCAAAATATCAGGAGCTCTATTTCTTTCTTTCAGAAAATGGAAAGGGATGGGGAAGATGCGGAAAAAGGGGGGGGCGGGAGGGGGGGGAGCAAGGAGTGTAGGATGCAGGCGACAACGTCCTCTGAAAACAAACATCTGGTCAACAACAGCTGCGGGCCGTCCTTTTGCAGGTAACCCATGTACACAAAATCTTTAAACATCTGGCCGCAAACATGTTTGTTAAGGACTAATCTAGAAAGAAACATTAATTAAAGCTAATACATGTACACGTAACAAGTTATCAGGACGCCCCATGCCAGAACATTCTGAAATAAACTGTTGAAAATGTAATGCCTTTTCTTTTTCTTTCTCCTAATATATGCATACTGCTAGGATGCTGATACGTTTGCGAATCCAGAAATAAACAACAGCACCAACAACAAAATCGACCAAAAAAAAAAAAAAAACTAAACAAAAACGAAAATCAACCAAAAGAAAAAGAAAGAAAGAAAAACCAATGTCCATTTTGTACATATTCATGTATTTGAAATTAACTGCTCTTTCTGTTAGAAGATTCTGGTATTGCTTTGATTTCCTTAGATATCCACACGCCAAAAATGCACTTTCAACGTACTGTATTTACTTTTTAAAAAGGTCTTTCAATCTAAAGAGAGAAGAATATCTCAACTTCAAGTGGTTGCCCTGTTTGGGTGCGTGAGAAGAATTTTTCTGGGTTAAATTTGGAAATTGGAAATTTTTCTTGAACAGCGGCATCTCTGCCTAGTTTTTATCGGATATTTAACTACCAGCGACTCTTTCACGTGCATAATGTACACACCTCCGAAATATAACTGCATTTATCCGAGAAGGTTAAACATAGGGCCTCCCTACCCAAGAAGCCAGGGAATCGTTGATTCGCTGAAAATAAAACGCAGATTTCAATCTACGTATCTTTCCCATCGGAATGAGTCAAACCCATAATCCACAAATTTATCTGAGAGCGCTTGATCCAAAGAATTAGTTTTTATGTCCCATGCTGGATCGGAGCACAACAAGAGCAAACAATCCAAAGTGACGATTTTACTGAGAGTAACTGACATGTTGATTTGCCCAATGTTACTAGGCAATCATAAATGCAGTGTTCATCGTACAGAACATTTGGTGAATGACATAAAGCTCCCCAGGAAAAAAAAAAAACCCAAAAGAAAGTCATCAGTGAGATTAACTGGAACTGGAATTACACAGAGAATGGTCCTTAGTATTACAATCTTTTTTTAAGAACAAAAAAGAATTGTTTACAATGGAGCAGACGCCAAACCACATGTTAACAGCAACCCCATTTAATGTACCTTCGTTCTTGCACAATATATACATGTGTTATATTTGTAATTCATTGTCAGGTAAAGCATAGCGAAAGGCAGGTTGTGCAAAATCAGAAATGGACAAGGAGAACAAGAAAAGGCCAGACCACCTGATTACAGCTGGCCGAACAACAGATAGCTAGTATGGGGAGGCAACTGATGTTCCCCCCAGGTCTATGATGTTAATTGTTATTGATCTATGCTGTTCGTTGGGAGTTGTCGGTCCTAAACAAACAAAATAGAACATCCGCTAATGATGATTACGGCCCTAAAGTTAGAAGTTAGATATTTTAAATATATTTTTTATTTTTTTTAAAATAATTGCGCAGAAAAACAATGATAGGTTAGGAACTGGAAACTTGGAGTTCAAAGGGAGGGGGGGGGGGCACTAGGCGTAGGCTTGGAACGAGGTTGAAAGAGCAAAGAATGATATATAACGTGTTAAATGAAACGACATATTGTTTGCCATTACATGACATATGACATGACATACAACATAGCATATGACATGTGTGACATGACATGTGACAAGACATGTGTGGCATGACATTGAAATGACACATGACATATGACCTGACATATGGCATGACATTACATGGCACATGGCATGACTGGGGGAACACAGACCTGGGAGAACATAGACATGCTCTGCTAATGTGACCTGACTGACATTTCTGCTCAGTTGTAACGGTAGTGTTCACGCTTGTCGCTGCACTCATCCAAAACCACGTCTGTGGTTGCGTCCCGGTATCAGAGAATAAGATTGGGTGTGTAAAAGTCTGGAAAATTTACCCAACTGTCAGCAATATTAATAATTAGGACTAGTTTTAATTAAGACAGAGAGACTGACTGAATGGTAAAATTTGACCTCAGTCAAAGTTCATGATGATACAATCCATTACCAGCTGACCCACCAACCCACTGATAATCAAGCAACTGACCCACCAACCAAGAAACCAAGCCATCAATCAGTCGGTCAACGGACCGACTACCAACCAATGACCCAGGCTACCCACCAACGATCCAATCTACCAAACAACTCACCTTCCAACCTCCAAACACTCAACAATCAATTAGTAATGCAGTGAGTTCATCAAAAACCACTGAGGAAAGTTGTTGGAAGAATTTGTAAATGTCCATAGTGCTGGAATGATTTGTCTTGCGCTCAGGGCAAATGAGTCGGAAGTCGCGTTGGGCGATCATAAGTCATGGCTGTTTTAAAAACCATTTTCTGACTTAGATACTAATTTTTATTTGTATTTTTTTTTTTTCAGGTTAGAAAAGGTTAAATTTTTGTGTAGTGGGGAAAAAAATGTAAAACAGTTTGGTATCTCAGTCGGAAAATAGTTAAAAACGTCTGTAACTCAAAATTGCCAGGCGCGATTCCCAACTCATTTGCTCTGAGCACAAGACATTTGTCCTTTCCAGAGAACATAGGAATGACAAAGATCAACAATGTCATAAAACAGTGAGTTGTTTCTCCTGCACAGTAAACAATCATATGCTCCTTTCATGGCCAACACCAACACCGACGTCCAAAATGGTTTGATGGGTAAGGGTTTATTTCAAAATAATATCGAACTGAGTCAAAATGTACCAAATATGTAATAAGATAAATATATAATTATATATATGTCGATTCATGTCAAATTTTCACTTTAAAATATTGAAAGTTTATTCTGCATAAAAATAAACATTGTCAAAAAATTTCTCAAAGACAAAAGCTTTATAAGCAACACAAAAAATAACTCCAAAAAACACACATTCAACAGTTAAACAGAAGTTTCTGACAACAGCTATTACTTTCAACAACATTCATCAGATGTATAATAGCTAGATTCAAATACATAAATAAGCAAAAAAGAAAAACTTTAAAACACAACACTGTCTGGCAAACAAGGCTCTGTGGTAAGGCATGTGATTTTCAAAACCCTTATTCCCTCATCCCATCCCTCCTCATCTATACTATAAGCTAAGTCAGCCAAGTGTGGTTCATTGTAACATATTCAGACAATGGCTCTCAAAAGCCTCATTCCAATGAGCTACGAATTAAGTAACAAAAGTCATCTTAGGATCCCACCTATCAACCCCAAATGTAATTGCTCACTTGTTAAAAAAAAAAAAAAATGCTTTATATTTTGCTAGTTTTTCAGTTTGATTACAATCAACACAAATAATAAACAGAATTAATAGCTCAGTATAGCAGTAATAACAAAATATGATTCCATCAGAACAAAACAGGCAACAGCAGACAAATAAAAAAATAAAAAAAAACTACAAAGAAACTATACCACTGTGAAAGGAACATTACTGACACAAACATAATACTTTGAGCATGTAAAAGCTGTAAAAATGGTCAGGTAATGTGGTAGCTATAAAAAGTAAAATAAAAAAATTCAATTAGCTTTAATATGCACTTAGAATGTGCTATTAGTGATAAATATCTCACTCATTCTTTCTTTCTTTCTTTTTTTTTTTTTTGTTCTTTTTGTTGGTCTATTTAAAGCATCTCAGTTGTTCCTATTTATTAACATCTGAAAAAGTAACAGTAACAGCCTATCATTATATCAAATCAACTTCACATATTTAGTATTCTATGTTTGATCAAAATGAAATATTTGGTTGTAAAATGGGATACAGATATATTTGCCTCTTTCCACAGTCAAAAAATATTTCCACACTCACACACTGCACTAAAAAAGCATAATACATTTGAGGATTCACAATGGCAAATAAACAATAAATCTGCACAAATGAAACTTATTCTGGTCTTTAAGCACAAATGAAACTTATTCTCTGTATTGAAGAAGCAACACATCTGTTGCGAGAAAATATGGATACAGATCTACCTGGTTACAGATTTTGGAATTGACGAGCATCTACACATGAGGGAGATACTAGACACAGGACCTCACAGTGATTCTGTTAAGTGTTCTTCCTGATACCTGCATATTCTGATAATTGTGCTTTCAGCTTTGGAAGCCAAAATAAAGACAGGCAGAACAGAGAAAGCAAAACTGTAATCCAATTCTGGCAAAATAGCAACTTAAAAGACACAGAATGAATGAATGATGGCTGTATGCTATATGACAAGTTAGTATCTTACTGGCACATCAATTAGGCAATTTTAATACACATGCTCACCTAACATCATACAAAATGATAAGAATGATGTATAATTATAATCTAGGATTTTCGTAGTGCTCAAATATCTAAATACCACAATTCTACTTCATGATCTCTCATTATTAATAATAATACTGTTTTTCAAAAGCAGGGAACGTATATTGCTATCAGTTGATTATAAAAGTGTTCTGTTTTTTTAACACACAAATATGCAGATCTAGCTGGTAGTATTTTTGTAGTCATCTGAAATGTTTGGTCTCTTTCACAGCAAACCTTTAGCTCACAGGGATATAGCAAATATTTTCAGCACTGAAACCACACTAAAAATAGATCCCCATATATGTGTCCCTTATCCCTCCCCTAAAAAAAAAAAAATGCCTTTTACAATCAGTATACAATAATAAAATTCTTCAGTCATGTGACTTGTTAAATGGAATTTTCTTAATTAATTTGAAAGTCAGTGACTTCGTGAAATTCAAGTCATTTTACTTGGTTCTTCTTATTTCAAGTGAAGCATTTGGTCAGCAAATTAATATCTGTCAAACATCTTGAATAAAAAGGTGAAGAGTTACCTAATTTTAAAAAAAAAATAAAAAAAGCAATAGCTATTGTTCTAAGGAAGCACAGTAACATCATACATGTATATATGTCACATGAGATATAAAAACACATTCTCAGTTATCTAAGGTTCATCTTTAAATAATCATGTCACTGTCATGGAAAGAGGAAAGTGCAAATGGAGTAAGTAAATATACACAACCAGATCTTGTAAAGCTCAGGATAAAAAAACAGAGGCCATGTGAACAACCAGAATCAAGGTAAAATACCTCGTATCAAAAGTGCACATTTCATAACCACTCACAAAATACATTACAAAGTATGTGAAAAAAAAAATCTCTTCCAGCTGAAAAGGCGAGCAGTGACAGAGGAACGCCATATCTTCAAAATAATAATTCACCACACAGGTAGGTAAGTTTCATATTTTAGTAGCACCTCCTTTTTTTTTTTTTTTTCAAGTGTGCAGCTGATGACACAGAAGTGGCAGTGAAGCAAATGCAAGGCAAAGGATACAAATGCAAGTTATTTTACATTATCAAAAGTAACACTGTGCATACGAGATGTGTCGTACCAAATATCTAAACATGACCATTCAAAGGCATCAGGACTGTAAATTGCATGGCACCTCTTGCTATGAGTGTGACAAAACAATGCCATCTTCTGCAGATGTTTTACATATTTTAAATTCTTAATGGCAGCACAATCTGAACATCTTTTACCTTGATTACAGCAATGCACTTATTCAACAGTCATTCAAGTAGAGTATTACATATAGATATAAGATGTCAATATACACACAATTTCACAATCAAAATGCCATTTAACTTGTTCACGTACAACTCAAAGAAAAAATTGGATTTTAGAGTTAAAAGTTCTGAGACAGCTTTGTCTACTCTGTATCCAATCTGCTCAAATCCAATTAAATGTTCTAAGACTGGTACAAATGTGGATTGTATTAGGCATGTGGCAGAGATGGGTGAAGCTCACAGCTCATGAATTTGTCTAGATGTTCAGGGACTGATCTCCGCTATCAAAACCAACTGCTCCCGCATGACTTTGGCTCCCAAAGTGAAGGTCATTTTCACTGAGCAGTCCACAAGAGGACAGAAGACATAGTCAGAGTTATTTTTCCTTCCTTCTGACTTATGCCATCCAATTCCTACTTTAAAATTACCTTTTACAGAAATACTAGGGAACATTATTAGTTCTTAGACCTTACTAGGACTGTGAAGCTTTAAACTTCATAATTATGATTTCTCTTATTTCATGTTTGTTATTGTTGATGTTGTTTCCATGGACTCCTCAATGATAAAATCCAGGCAGTAGCATCCTTACCACAGAGATATGCTCACAACTCTCATACATACAGCTTCAGTCCTTGTAGATCATTATTCTGAAACTTTGCTGTACAACAAAACACCCAGTTTTCTTGTTCCTCTCTAATCCTGATCTGCTCCATCTTTCACGAGGTTGTATATATACATGTTACACATTTTGCTGGGTTGTAAAAAGAAATATTAAGCCACAGAAACCCATCAACATTTTGTTCACTGCAACCATGCAAGAACTCAATAACATTCAATATACAAGTTAGACAAAAACAACAACAGATATATATTTATAATCTTTGATAAAAACAAAAAAGCATTTCAGTAAGTTGGCCTACTGATTCATGTTGACGATCTCTAACAGACAATCATTCAATACTGTTTGCATCAAAAACTACTATGAACAACAGCATCGCAATAACATAAAAATAATCTTGTGTTCTCACTAAATAAATCAATGTTTCTCATCCCTTCCTAAGTAATAACATACATTATATGTAAATAGGTAATTTTTTTTTCTCTAATTGGTGGTTGCTTGTATGCTGAGAATAAAAAAAGTCCTGAAAATTTCACTGTCAACCTAGCCAAAATTTCTATTATGCTAAAATAGCAGTTGTTAATAAAGATTTGTGAACATAACAAAAGACAAACTTGCAAAAGAAAAGTTATTAATTTCTCCATTCATTCTGTCTTTTAATTTCTTGTCAATTTTAAACTGCTTCCTCATGACACACTGATAATTTTAAAACCATGTAACCAATCCCATGACACACAAATTCACTGATAATATCCAATCAATCTTTAAAAAATGCTTGACGTTCAATTTTTCATTGAGGTATGTAATATATCCTACATATAAGAGTAATCATTTACCTGTAGAGTGACAAAAAAACAACAACTGATTGCTATTTCAATTTTGCTCTGTCTAGTTTTACTACTCACATGTTTTCTTTAGGAAATAACACACATAAAAATGTTAGTTTTTCGCCTACACTTGCATCAGCACATGAAATGACAATGTGAAATATTTCACAAAACAAAGAGTTGAATTGTGTTCTTGTTTCATATTGTTGTGGTAATAAAAAAAAGAGACTTTATGATTTGCTTTCACCACTGTCAGACACACACCTTCCTCATCAACTGTAAGATCAGAAGAATAACTTTTACATTCTCACTGAAGGGTGATTCGTGTCCTAGATTTGGCAAGAAACATACGATTCTCTGTTGCTATCAGGTCAGCACAATAAATAAGTAACATTTTCATTCACCAACATTTGAGTATCTTAGGTGAAGCTAAACATATTAATATTACAATATAAACATCACACCAATTTAAAAAAAAATCTTTTAAAACATTACAAAAACAAAAATATATCAAGTCCAATGGAGAAACCTTACCCTCCCAATAAAATTTAATAACCTGGTATTCCAACTCATATTGTCAGCTCAAAATGCCATGCTATAATCAGCTTTGGTAGCTGAGTTAATCATGACAACAATAACTCTTGCACCTTGGGCAAATGAGTCGCATGTCACACCAGGTGATTTTGATCTATCCATTTTTAACTATTTTCCAACTCAAGTACCAAACAAGTTTTTGTTTTCGCAAGATGAAAATTTAACCTTTCTTAATCTGGAAAAAAAAAAAAAAATGTTGGTATCTTAGACAGAAAATGGTTAAAAATGACTCTAGATTGAGATCACCCAGCATGACTTTGGACTCATTTGCTCTGAGTGCAAGACAATTGTCCTGTATAGGGAGCTCAGGAAATGGCTGAACACTGGGACAGTTTTCTAGTATTATAATAAACTAGCTGGGTACCCCACACGTTTTTTAAAATATATAATCCTGCGACATAAATTTTTTGGCCAGCACGCGCACCTCGATGCTGATATTTTGGTTCATTAAACTGAATATTACTCATGTGTCCTGCACGGAAGTAATGGCGGACAAAATGAATGATAGTTCGCATTAAAAAAAAATAAATTAAAACAACTCTGTAAATTCAATCAAAATAAAGAGTAGCCTATAACACAGTTGGGCATCAGTTGC
>JBCAUA010111939.1:0-10003 GCA_038406235.1 Peronia verruculata
GTTGTTGTTGTTGTTGTTGTTGTTGTTGTTGTTGTTGTTGTTGTTGTTGTTGTTGTTGTTGTTGTTGTTGATGATTTCAGAAGGAATTATAAATTATTTGGCGTGAAGGAGTCCTAACTTCGGTGGAGGCCTGAATATAATTATACAGTTTTTGCTTTATTTGCTTAAGTCCAAGCTGGCATTAATATGATTCAAAGGGAAATACAGTTCATGACGGGAGAGAAATCTATGACACTGGATCCTGTTTTTCACCTTGTTGAAACCAGAACTGCTTCATATCTACACAAACAATACAGTCCTATCTTTGAGTTGCTGAAGTCAGATAGTTTAAAGGGCAATATATTCATTTTGTCGTATTCTTCTTCTTATTCTTGCTGCCGTATAGGTATCGTTGCTTCTATCTTTACATTACTAGACATGCATTATGAGGACTTTAAAAACCACATGTCTATTGAAATAGTGCATTTGGTCCTTACGGTCTTTTTCTGTAAGACCATACCATTATTATTAGGTCAGCATCACCGTGTTGGTGGGGCGGAAGTCCACAAGTAGCCACTTAGAAATACGCTTACGAGACCAAATGAGGTATTTCGAGATTGGTCAAGACTCATGACCGAGGAATTTTCGCTCACTGGCCGATTGGTGTATCTGTTGTGCGCATGACAGACAAGGTTTGGTGAATGATCAACATTCAGACATGTAAACAAAGCCACGTGTGAGCGATGTCTCCTCGGTCATGTACGGAATCTCGAAATATCTCCTGATATTGTTTTGGAACAATTTCATTTCTGTTATATGTGGCATAGGTTGTGATATATATTATGAATCTCAGCCGCTGTGGTTTTAAGGTTATTGGTTAAATATTCGATACTTCCATCTCGTCGGGGAAGGGGGAGGGGGGCACAGACTCTGTCACTTAGCGTCTTCTTTGGGGTGAAAACAACTCACGTCGGTGAGGTTACAAGTCCTGGACGACTCGTGTGTGCTCTCATCGGGGGATGGAAGCACACGAAGCGAGAGACCTGATTTTTTTTAAAGTGATTCAACGGTCCCCTGGCTCCTCTGGGTGGGGAAGCCCGACGTCTAGCCTTCTCGAATAATGTCGAATATATTTGGGAAGTCCCAGGTGTACGTTGCGCAGGTTAAAGGAACTCTTCAAAATCGATGGAAGAGTAGGCTGAGTGCCGCTGTCCGGGCAAAATTTCCAAATTCCAAATTTCTACTCACAAAACATTTTTAACAAAAACAAAAAACATGCAACCCCTTAAAAAGCCAAGATAATCCTGCGTTCTTAGGATTGAAGGGCTTAAGAAAGAAAACATAAAAACTTGTATCTGATTCAAGCTGGCCCTCAAAAACCCTCAGGCATGTGAACTCTTTATCCAATATGATCAAAGAGAAGGGGAATGAAAGAAGAGAAATGGGAAACAGAGGGAGAAAAGAAAGAAGAAAGAGACAACGGAACTGAGGGAACAGTCAAGGAGCTTAATAATAAATATAAGCTTCTTAGGGACAGTGAGAAAGTATTACGAGATAGCAAGAGAGGCAAAAGGGCCCTGAGATAAAGAGAAGGACGGAGAGTGGGAATGTAGTATAAGCTCCTGAGGGACAATGAAAAAGTATTACAAGACATCAAGAGAGGTAGAAGGGCAATGAGATAGAGAGTAGAAGAGGAGAAAGTGGTGAGCGTATGTGGGTGAGGAAGGAAGGATTGTGGGGGAGGGGGGGGGGAGAGTGAGAGAGAGAGAAACTGCATGAAAGACCGAGAGGGGGAGTCAGAACGAGAGAAAAAAGAGAGACGGGGAGACATTATCAGTGCAGGTCCTTTCCAGTCTGGGTGGTTCCTGGAAAGACCCCCCCCCCCCCCCCGTCTCAAGCCTTTCAGTCCTAAGAAGGTAGAATTATCTTGATTCTAAGAGGCTGCCGGTTTTGGGGTGAATATTTTTGTGAGTCGAAATTTGGAATTTTGAAATTTTGCCCGGACAGCCGCACTATGCCTACTTTTCATCGATTTTGAACTGCCAAGGGATGTTTACATGGGACCTTCGAAATATTGGCCTTATCCGAGAAGGCTAGACGTCGAGCGTCCCTACCCAGAGGAAGCCAGGGGACCGTTAAGTCATGAAAAATCGCAGGTTTTCGATCTTTGTGTCCTTTCATCTCCAAGTGGAGGAGTGGCGAGTTGAACCCACAACCTCACCGACATGAGTTGTTTTCACCATTAGAGCAGATGCCAAACCACATGGGTACGGCGACCCCTTGGACGGACCAGGGGATAGAATGAATCCTTATAAGCCGTCACAATCGGAGGGGCGAAAAAAGAGACAAAAAGAGACAGGGAATGAAAAAAAAAAAATAAATAAAAAGGGCTGGAGGTGAAAGAGAAAGAAGGGGGGGGGGGGGGGGGGGCAAGAAACTTTCTACCCACAAAAAAATTCTCAGTAAACCATGATTTCTCAGAAAAGCCGAGGTAGTCTTCCTTTCTTAGGATTGAAAGAATTAGAAAAGTGCTAATTTTCTCAAATTTCTTGGTGATCAATCTTTTGACTGGTATGAAGCTAAGTTTTTTGGGTTTTTTTACATCAATCTTTTGACTGGTATGAAGTTATTTTTTTTTTAACATCAATCTTTTGACTGGTATGAAGTAAAGTTTTTTTTTTTTTTTTGTTGTTTTAACATCAATCTTTTGACTGGTATGAAGTAAAGTTTTTTTTTGTTGTTTTTTTTTACATCAATCTTTTGACTGGTATGAAGCTAAGTTTTTTTTTTTTTTTACAACTGCTTGCTCAGCACCTCATTTGTCTAACAAAGGAACGTTACGGAGCTGGCCACAACGATCTCTCATAGAGAGAGAGAAAGATTGAGCGGGATCGAGGGAAAGAGAGCGTGCGTCAGTCCAGGTCTATTCAGGGCCAGTGCGTCCCTGGTCAGGTCGTGATTAAAATGACATCAAGATAGACCGAAGTAGCAATCACCTCCCTTACCCTCCGACACACGGGAGGTCATTTGGTAATCTGTAATTGGTACTGTAATGGAGCGATCTGTTTGAAGCGTTCGGGGCACACGCAATCGCACGCGAAATATCTCCACCAAAAGATATAACTTGGTAGGCATGCGTGGATCCAGCCACATATTGACCTATATCCGTCCATTGTTAGTTTCACAGTACATTATTTGATTGTCCAAATTTATAGCTCTACAGACGTTTTGATATTCCTTTTACAACTTTTAAATGCAGCCTCCATGGGGCAGTGTACTTTATTGTACTTTATATGTGTCTATACTGAATCAGCCTTTTTGACCAGTAAACGTATCTTACACCCGAAGTGAGGAAGACATGGGTAGGAGAAAGATTGAGAGAAAGATGATATGGACGGAGAGAATGAAATAGGAAGAAGAGAGAGAAAGGAGAAGCGGAAGACAGAAAGTTTGTGAGGATGGGAGTGAAGAGGCGAAAGAGAGAAGGGGAGGAATAGAAATGAGAGGTAGAACTTGAAGGTACTGTGCAAGTAGGAAAGGACAGCATTAATCCAACGTTTAAGCCCAGTGTCCCCATGACCAGGCGGAGGTTCAGAATGACATTGGGATAGACTCAACTAATCATCACCTCCCAGACCCACCAGCCTATGGGATCATTGCTGATCATTGTTCTCTGTAATCAGGATCTGTTTGGGGCACACATGCACGCAATCACACGTGAATGGCGTAGGAAAGGTTAAGAGGGGGGGGGGGGGTAGACAGGTGGGAAAGAAGAAAATGGGAGAAAGAAAAAGGAATGACACCGAAAGAGGAAGTGAGGGTACAAGTGTGTGAACATGATAGAGATAGAGAGAGAGCTCGAGAGAGAAAAGAGGAGAGGGCGAGAAGGGGGGGGGGACAAAGAGGATGGGGGGGGGGGGAGGAACGCCTCGAAACCCACACGGTGTGGTATGATAGTGTCCTATGTAAATAGAAAGACTGCGAGAAAAATGGAGATAATGAGAGAGAACTCAAAATCCTTTCATGTCCGCTGTGTCTATTTATATAGCTAGACCAGTGATGAGAATAGTTCAAGATAACGGTAGTAATCACTTCTTTGACCCAACAGTCCACTGGGATCATCGGGCAATCAATTGTTATCCGTAATGGGGTCCGGTTGGGGACAGCTAGGATTTAGCGGTTCCCGCCCAGGTATCACGGTGTGAGGCATTGGCTGACGAAAGCAAGTGTAGGCCACCCATGAAAATTGACCAAAAACCAATAAACGTATGCTGTCACGGGGCACATTTTTGGATTATATATCATAGAATGATGGATCAGTCGCGGTGTGAAGCACAGCGTGAACGATTGAAAACTTACACACCAAAGGAAATTTTAAAATATATTTAGCCACTAATTTAGGCAACTGTTACCAGAGTGATCTGTGGGTCTTACCTAAGATAAATTTGCATGAGCACGAAGCAGGGTATGGAGTGATGACAAGAATAAAAAAGTTTGAATCTTGCTTTAAGATTGGCCAGGAAATATTGGCAGTTTTGTCGCAATAATTGTGGATAATTTAATATAGTACATCAGTGATGAACGCAACATATCAGGAACGTGACGTAGGATCATGGTAATGCTTACAAATTAGGGCAAATAGACACACTGCGCATCATTTTTTTTTTTAAAATTATTATTATTATTATTTTAGCAGCCATGTTACCATCTTTTCTCAGATAGAATGAGTGTTGAACAAGCAGAAAACAGTTCAGAACCAGTAAGTTTTCTTAGTTATATGTGAGATTGGCGTCTTTGCACTTTTAAGGTTAATGGCAGGTAGCTACGAGGTGACAACTCAGTGATCGAAAATCCTGGAAGTGGGAGTTGGGCCCCTAGAATTGCAAGGGCCAATTAGACCAGACAACAGCGGACAGTGACAAAGTCCATTGGTACGTACCCATAGGGTTGGTCATTTCCCCTGCAGTTTCTTTGGAAGTAGAAATTTTCACTTCAGGTCAAGCATTATTGCAGTGGGCGCTGAGATAGTGCCAGGGTGAAAATAGAAGGGGCTGTTTCATGTAGTGTGTTGGGTAGTATCTCTGTTTGGAGAGAGAGAGAGAGAGGTGGTTGTAGGTAGTTAGGTAGGTAGGTAATTTGTTTGACAGGGAATTAGGTATGTAGGTGGATATGTAAGTTGGTAGCTGGGTGATTAGATAGGGAATTTGGGAGGTAGATAGTTGGGGAGGGAGGTGGTTTGATTGGGTAAGTAGGTAAGTTTTGAGACAGGCAGGTTGGTAAGTGGGTAGGTGGATGGGTGGGCAGATGAGCAGACAAAAGTGAAAACTTTCCACTTACTTCTCACTGAAAAGTTTTGAGCGGGGTTGGATGGACACCCTGCGCTTTTAGGGCTCATTGCTAATGGCGCTGTGACAGTGATTGGATTAATGAGCGAAGATCCTCGCAGCAGGAGGTTGGTCTCTAGATTGCCAGAGCCAATTACGGACAGTGACAAGGTACATTGGTCCGTACCCATAGGGTTGGTCATTTCCCCTGTAGTCTGCATAGACGTAGAATGCATTTCCATTTCCGGAAAGGTCAAGGTTTGTTACAGTGGGCGCTAAGATAATGCCAGGGCGGGAATAGAGGTGTCTCTTTCACACGATATGTTTGGTAGTACATGTATCTCAATTGAGAGAGGGGGGAGGGGGGGGGGGAAGAGAGAAAGAGATGGTTTAATAGGTGGTTAGGTAAGTAGGTTCATTGGTAGATAAATTAGGACGTAAGTAGGTAGGTAGGTAACTAAGTATGTGTACAGGCAGTAGATGCGACTTGTTGGCTATGTAACCAGTGTTTTTGTGTTTCTATTTATTCAACATTCAATATATCCATTGGTTAAACTTTCTTTTTGTCAGGTTGTGAACCGGCATCCATTCGAACGAAAGCCTGTGTATGTTTACTTGTGTGTACGTACACATGCGGGCAATGGATTAGTGGATCAAAAACCGGAATGTTTTTCCCAAGTGATCTGTCAAAGTAAACAGATGGAACAAAGACCTGTCTTGAGCACTTTGCCATAGCTGTTGTGTGTTCCCCCCTCGCTGTTTCTCTCTCTCTCTCTCTCTCTCTCTGTTTGTCAGTTTGTATTGTTGTTGTTGTTTCCTTTGTTTGTGTGTATGTTTTTGTTGTTTTTTTTTTACGTCCGTAGACATAGGAGCTGTGCTGTTAGACCATGGGTGCTTGGAGTGCCTAATTTGTTTGTTGTTGTTGTTGTTGCTGCTTTTTTTTTTTTGTGTGTGTCCTTCATCCCAGAATTATAGAGCAACGATTTTTTTTTTTTAAAATCTCAGTATCACTTGTCAGGCCCAAATGTTAACCTTTTACAAACCATTGCATTCACAGCCACGGAGGCTCATTCTAGAATTTACCACCGATATCGCATATTCATATATCAGATGACGTAAACGTAAATGAAAAGTTGTATAGGAAACATTTTAGAATGATGGAGTTTTTCTTGGAATTAGATCTAAACCTACAGCATTGCTTTTGCTTCAAGATCTTATATTTAAATTTGAAATGACAACTACACTCTTGCTCTGTGATTATAGTAATGCTCATATAGACCCAAATCTAAACGGACTGTTTCTTAATGTAAATATGAGGATACCATAGAGTTAGTCCCCTGCAAGGGCCTGAGGCATTTAGGTAGGTTCTCTGCTCCCACATGCAGGGAGTGAAAGCCCGCCATCAGCGGGATGTCTCCCATGGAGTGCCATTCTCAACGTGCCAGGGGTGACATATCCTCTCTCTCTCTCTCTCTCTCTCTCTCTCTCTCTCCGTCACTCCTGTCTTCTGTCCCGCTCTCCTTTCTCTTATCCTCTCCTCTATGTACTTGATCAGCTTTTTGGATGTGTAAACGTATCTTACCGTGTTTGGCACCACATAGCCGTGATCGTGCTGATGTGCCGTTAAGCCAGAACACAAACAAACAAACCACAGAATTAATTGGCAGCATGGGTGATATTTTAAACCGGAAATTAGTTGTCGAGAAATAAACAGAATTTTCTAGAAGGGAAACGATTGTAAAAAAAAATTGAACTATACATTCATGTACTGCCATTATTTCTGTTCTAGGTTGGTATGTTGTCAGATTTGACCACGTCATTGCAGACTTTGACAAAAATCATATTACACATGGCAAGTTTCACGAACAGAGGAAGAAGACGTTTAAATGGTTTTGGGCCTCAGCCTAAAATATAATGACACACAGTTTATTGCTGTTGTTATACATTGAACAATTTTATTATTATTATTATTACTAATTTACAAAAAAAAAAACAAAAAACATGGACCATTTTGTGTTATGTGCCAAATCATGTTTGCCATATTGGGCTCCACAAGGTTAATATTGAGTACAACATCTCTTCTCCTTTTGGAGTCTGGCGTCTTAAGCAAGTGTGCAAGTAGACAAACTGAGGGGTTTCCGGACTCGGGAAAGACTGGCATTCTTTCAGAGGCCGTGGAGACTTGCTCTTGTCTTAGCCGTGGATTTTATTTGCTGTGTGCCATCTCATAGTCGCTGTTTGTTTGTTTGTTTGTATTTAATTTCTCCCATCAATATACATGAGCCTGCTTTCATCCTTTCTTCTGTTTTTAGTATTTTGCCACATTCACCCTCACCATGCATTCCATCTCAATTCATTACCATTGTACATGTGAGTTTTGTTTTTGCCTTTGAAATTGAGCACTGGTCTTTGTAATGCTCACTCTTTGTCACTAACTGTCACGGAATCAACATGCATTTTGTGAATAAGTTGACATACATTATGTTTCTTGTTTTCAGAGTTCATATTTTTTTTCACTGGATGGAATTGATCCCTCGTCGGTATTTTCTGTCTTCTTCTTCTTCCTTTTTTGTTATCATTTGAGTACAGGAAACAAATAGCAAAAAATGTCTGTAGTCTCACTCCATTGTATTTTTCATGAATTTTCATGACGTCTCTAGGGTTGTTAATCACTGAGGCAGCACGTACCAGCAGTCCGCCAACACAGCTCATACTATGATCGATAACTTTTAATCCAACCTTGGGGCGTTACCCGACCAGACTAGGGTGTGAGAAGTGCGATGGTTCATGATCATTTTAATTATTAGATGCTCATGTGGTCCTCTTGCTGCTCGTGTTGTCAGTATGACGTCTTGCAAACCGTGACTCATTCTGGCTGAGGATCGGAGGTCATTTCCTAGAGTGGTAGCGTGAATATTCAACTTGTGTTGAAGTTGAACATACTGGCACCAAAGGCGGTATCACTTGATAAGAAAGTAGTCTTGTAATTGAGAATCCAGTCCCTCAGCGTGGACTGTCCTGCTCATTGTCACTATTACCTTTATGCGGATCACGGAACAATTATTGATTTGTAGTAATGGTTATTGGATGATATTTCCCATGTGGATGGGACTGAGGCGTCCCCTGTCAGAGGCGATAGTTTTTGATGGTCCGTATAATTATCTTCTCCACTGTTAGATATGCATGTTCCCCTGCAAGGGCCAGGGGTATGTAAGTAAGTTCTTTGCTCCCACCTGCAGGCGATGAAAGCCCATCGTCGGTGGGATGTCTCCCATGGAATGCCATCCTCGACGTTCCGGGGGTGGCGTCTCTTCTCTCACTCTCCTTGTTCCTATCTTTCGTCCCGCTCTCTTTCCTCTCTTTATCTTGACGTTCAAACGTATCTCACCGTGTTTGGTACAGCATGGCCGTGATTGTGCTGATGTGCTGTTAAATCCCACCACAAACAAACAAACATTACGCATGTAGTGACTTGTCATCCCAGATCATTGTACCCATCCTTGTTTATCTTCAGCTTTGCAAAAACATAGTGAACTGTGAACTGCTGCGCCCGACTAGGGCAGATCAAAGTGGGAAAATGCCACAGTTTGTTTGGGCATTCTTTTCTGAGCATTCGAGAAATCTGCAAACATTGGCTTGTAAATTGTAAAGATCGTTGGGATGATGGACCCACATCAGTGTAGCTTGAATCATTTTGAGCAACCAGATGTAAAATTTGGTAGAGTGAATGAAATTTTGACAGTCGTGTTTGGCACTGGACAAATGTAGTTCATTTGAGAAAGGTCCTTCATTCTCTCATGTCTCAGCGCAGTTGTCCAGGTTTTGCAAAACACTACTATGAAATAAAACACCGAAGGTTCCTCGCGTGCTAATGCGTCACCTCTTATTTTTAGATTCAATATCACCCGTGTCATTTAAAACTTAGGGCAAAATATATAATACACATGTCTAGTAAAACTGGGACGTAGATTTCTTATCAGTACTGATAATAAGTTATTAAGTACAATAAAATTTAAGACCACGCTGTCGAACCCAGTCCTTAATTTTTGGCCGATGTAATCTACTGTGCTATCTGCCAACATTTTCTTCCTGTTTTGCCTGATCAGTTGACGCTTTCAGCATTTATAGGAGAATTTCTTTGGCTTTGTAGACATTTCTGCCAGAAGTTGCTTCTCCGTCCATTCTTAACAGAATTTAAACTGCTAAGAGTTTTTTAATGTGCTTAACGTAAGGATGGGACCAGGGATGAAAACTTTGGCCGTAATCCGCCAGGTTTCTTGACATAAAAGGGCGGGACATTTCTGAGTTGCTGAAAAACGCAGGTTTGATTCTTTCCCATAACCAGAAAAGTTCGAACCTGCGACACATTTGTCGCCTAATCTAACCCTTCGACCAAAACTACCCCGCCTCCCTCAGCTGTCTCAGTTCTTGGTCCCGGCTGTTGTATTTACCATTGCGGGACTCCGTCATATTGGCGGTCTGAGTTGTCATGACGGCTCCGTTTTGCAAGCAGTAGCAACAGAGCAACGTCCAACTGAACACTACAGTTACTTCAGGATTCCCGCCCGATGTTGCCAGAGATACCAGACACTTGACCCTACTAGCGTCGACTTTCCTAATTAAGTATTTTAATCAAAATCACATGACCTAGTGAACATCGCTCACATGTGGCTTTGTTTACTTGCTCTGCGCATGGCAGA
>JBCAUA010111950.1:0-10003 GCA_038406235.1 Peronia verruculata
TGTTGTTGTTGTTGTTGTTGTTGTTGTTGTTGTTGTTGTTGTTGTTGTTGTTGTTGTTGTTGTTGTTGTTGATGCTGATATAATGGTGATGCTCTCCTAAACAATAAACAAACCATTTAACTGACATTTCCTTTCGTCTACAGCAATACTCTATTTACATTTTATGTTTTCATTATTGCCCCGAGGAAGAGCCAAGCGGGCTCGAAATTTGACTAGCGATATCAGTTTCTTTTATTAACTCAATTCAAAATTCTTCATATTGTTTTTCCACTTTTTTTGATGTATTTGATTAGTTGCCAGTGGACAGTCATCTTAATTTTAAGATATTTTTTGTAATATGATGACAGTGGTATCAGTGATCCTGTCGTCGTTGTCTCTTTGGTTTTACAAATGCAAAATAATAAGTCATTGTCAGAAATAGGCTGGTGTGTGTTATGAGCCAGAAGTTTGTGCAGAATGGCATTCGAGGTATTTGTAGTAGCTGTAGTGATGAGCTTGATGTGACAGTTGCTGGTGCAAAATCTATAATTTGGTGGTCATCACGATAACTAGTAATAATACTAATACCAATAGAGAGCATTTATATAGCGCTTCCTGGGAAGTATAGAAGGCGGTTGCCTGTATGTTAGGCGTTCAAATCCTTATCAATCTAACAATATCAATCCCTGTCTGTAGTCGGGTACCCATTTAAATCTGGGTCAAGTCAGGATATGTGCGTAAATGGTCTTCGAAAGGACAAAATGTCGGGACCTGTCAGGATTCGAACCCGGGACTTTAGATTCCAAGTCCGACGGCCCAGCCGCCAGGCCACCGACACCACTAAGGTAACGCAAGCATTTTACGGCGGTGTGGACAGATATAAATAGTGATAAAATAATTGTTGTCGCATAAATTGTAGTATCAGTACACGATAATGTAACTCAACATTCAACAATAATCCTCAGATAAATAAAACAGTCGAGATAAATTTGTTTGGTGCAGCTCCGTCTTCACCGATCGGTCTAGATTCGAGGAAGAAATGAGGTCCACAAATAGGCAAAATGGGTTGTGCAGAAAGCAAATAGAGACAAATAATTCACACCAACACAGCTGCACTGCCCATCATTTGTAAATTATATTGCAACAGGTCATCAAATATCTGTAGATTTCAGCCAGGAAAAGCTCAGCAGGAGCAGCAAAGGAGAGCCTACGGGAGATCGTTGTGCTCAGTCCTATTATATTCCCTTTACCAGACAAAAGGGGGAATTGAACAAGCAAAACAAATAGGGAAAAGACAGTTTTGGGCCCTTTGCTGGAGCCATGAAATATTTTTTTTTTAAATATGGTATAAAGAAAATATTTTCCTCTTATTGTTATAATTTTATTAATTTCTTTGGCGATCACTTTTTTGAATGACAAGAAGTAAAAATATTTTTTCCTCTTTACACTGCTTGTTTAACACCTTTTTTGTTAGGCAAAGGGAAGTAATAGGGCTGATCAAAATGATCTCTCTTTATATGATTTCCTCTTTTGGGAGGGGCAGATAATCTCTGAAACTATCTCCCAGTGCATCGTCTGCATAGATGGAAAGAAACATAGTGGTAGGACTGGAAATGGTCACAGAACGATTAGAATCACTTAGTGGGGGTAATGGCATAGTGAAAAGTGGAATGAAAAGTGTGAACTATCGATTGTTGAATGCTGAAATAAGATGGTAGCGGTACAGCTAAGATAACCACCACGTCAGGAGGCTGTAAAGCCTATAAAAACCGTAACTTTATTGTAACCGTGGTAGCGGCATCAACTGTTCTATATTCATCTTTCAACCTCCTGGTGGAGGTTATCTCAAGCGGTAACAAGCGGACAAGCAGAAGTGGCAAAGCAACGAAATATCACTCTACAGGCAGTTTAGTTACCACCACGGAGAAGTTGCCATTATGTCAATAAAATGCTAAACAGTTCGATTGCCTTCCATTTCTTTGGCGTCAGTGCTGTCTAATGTATTATGTGGTATGTCTTGCGTATTTAGGTCTTCCTCCCTCTACGTCATAAGTCTCGGGTAATCTCACAAAAGATATGCGTCTGACGCCGATTGCAGTCCACAATCTCCATACTGATTGTTGTCTTTCTGGGCTTCTCTTTGTCAATATACAGCTAGGCCTGCCATAAACCTTCCCGGTCTTGTTTTCCTGACCTCGCCCTGCATCTTCAACACCCCATAATTCACCTGCTGTGCATAGCTGATAGAGTGTCACTGGCAAGCAAAGGCATATTGTAACATAAAAGAATTGACGAGATCAGTATAGACAAATATTTTGCAAGACTTGAATATTTCCTTAGAGAGAAGGCAAGATAAGTTTGAAACTGAAAAAGAAAAGGGCCAATTTGCTCGATCATTATATAAATGCATCGTTGCACAATTATGAAGAAGTTTGGGCTTATTAATTGCTGTATTAACACTAACAGGTTACTGCATGGTCATACAACTAGGAACTTGCTAGAACGATGGAAAAACAATTCAAGGGATGAGAGAAAGAGAGAAGGTAACATTATTTTGTGTCAAAATGTAGAAAACCAAAGGAGGGACGAATAAAGGGGAAGATTAGAAGGGGGTAAAATAAACGGGTTAGATGTCCTGTGGGGGCAAAATTGGGAAAAAGAGGGGGGGGGGGGTTGAGGTGGGATGATTACTAGAAGGCAGACAGAGAGTGAGAAAGTTGGAGATGAGACTGAAACCAAGAAAGGACTGCAGCAAAAATTAAGTCAGAAAATTGGGTTCTGGAGGGCGGAAGGGTGAGGCTGACTGGCTGGATGAAGCTCGGAGACTGTCAGCGGATCTCACTTAGGGCAAATAAGCGCTGCAAAGGCCCAAAGTTCCCATTATCTCTTTACGGCACATTAAGCCAGATTAGTCTGGCGTTTTGTATAGGTCTCCTTGGCGTGACTTCACAAGGTCCCTCTCAATAGAAGGCTATTTTTTTCTCAGCGTTTTCTTTGCAGATTTCTCTTTTCGGTCTCACTTTTTTTTTTTTTTTTGTGTTTAACATCAGTGCAGAAGTCCTGATTTTCCTCATAGGAAAGAAGCAACGGATATTTACTTCTGCAGAGAAAAAAGATCGTAATATATGATATTGACATAACAAAACTGTTTGCGATAAAGGTAACTTTTTTGTTGTTGTTGTTGTTGGTAATTCAAATCCCTCCCTTTCCTTGACACATTCACCCTGTGCAAGATGTTTGAGACTTATGAATGTTTTAATAGTTCACATTCCACTAAGCACAGATCTGGAAATCCCCAGGAGTGTTTGTACCCCTTTCTGAAAATAAACACCATGAAATCCCACAACACTAGTGTTGAATGCAAACTTCGGGAAAAAACGCGACGCCGGAAGTGCGTCATACTTTTTCTTACGTCATTAATCATTAACACTACTCAATACTACTATTATTTCGAGGCCATCTAGGTTCAATAGGCTCACAGTGAAGAGTGTTAGTGGCACATTTCCTCCACATCATAACAGGGTCAAACCGCAAAGTGCGTCAAATTTGTGAATAGTTTGGAGTGTTTGTACCCCCTGCCAAAAAAAGACACCGGTATTTCCAACCTTTCGTTTGGTCGAAACAAATCTATTCATTGCGTTTTAATTCGTATTTGTCAGTTGTATTTTTTTTTTTTTATTATTATTTTTTTTTCTTTTTGTTGTTGTTGTTGTTGTTTTCTTTTTGTAGGTTATAAACTGCCCAGGCACCATAATGGCTATCTAACGCTAGTGGATCTGTAAGCCATATATAGCGTCGTATTTCAATGACATCTCGTCATTGTTAGTGTTAGTCCTGGTGTTAGCGTTATGGGTTAGGGTTAGGGCTAAGGGCGAGTCATTCATAGACAGTATGCTGCTTGTCCAGCTCTGAATGGTCGATAGGCACTATAGTGGCTACATATCAGCGGCCATTTAGTGTCCGTTAAATTTCCAACATCCAGGTCTGTCGACCCGTGTTGATGTATCCTCACTTTCTATTTCTTTGATGTCGAGTCAATAGCGCCCATCACACTGGAAGACAAATGAGACCTGACACGATGAAATCAGGCGCTCATCAAACTGAAGCGATCGGAGAAATCACGTGTTTTTCAACAGTGAAAGAATTTTTAAAGCATTTTTCTTCTCCATGGTATCCTTCTATATCAATCTAAAACTACAGTTAAGAGTTGAATTCGTTGAAATAAATTGAGTGAACGTTCCAAAAATTGTATTTTAGTTACATGACCTAATAAGAATTAATGAGGATTTTTTTTTTAAAAAGTGATCGGCCATTTTCTCACTAAATTCAGCTGCAGTACGACATCACCCCCATTGTTTTTAATTGCTAATAATTAACTCGACTTCTCGTGAAGTAGAACGAAACGTTTTTGTTTTTTTTTTTTTTTTCTGACAGCGAAAAAGGAAATGAATAATCTTTACAGTGATACCAATGACACCATAATATGTTCAAAATTATATGAGAGTCTGACTTTATAGTCTTGCATCTCAGATTATAGAAATATTGAGACAAGTAAAAATTTTAAAAAAGCAAGGCAGACTTTCCCGCCTTCATATAATCTGTGCCCTGCACTTAACGTCTACCCCACGGATGACCATTGTTGAGCTGAACTGCGTCTGAAATAATGGTCAATAGATGAGCCAAACGGAGAGCTCTGATGTGGTTGAATATACGGGTCTCCATCATGATGACAATTTCAGTACAAATAGTAAACTTAAAATATCATTAACATTTTTTTAAAAGTTAGAATTGTTTTGTTGTTACTACTTGTTCTGTTTTGCTTTGATTTTGTGAGTGTATATTTGTCTTGTCTGACCACTGACAGTATCCCGATGTCTACTGATATATTACTACCTTGTTCGGCCAGTCCGCAATCTAAAACACTTGTTATCTCTAAAACAGGACACTTTATCTTTCAACTCCGGCGACTCTTCATCGGTTGTCAATCAAACTTAATCAACCATCACATTTTCTTCCAGTAAAAATCTGCAGCTAAAGAGGAAAGATAAAAGATGACAATAGGATTTTTTTTTTTTTTCAAAAATGAAAACAATCTAGACAAAAACTTAGACTTTTATTCTGAAAACGCCCAAAGTGTGACTTCCAGTGACGCCGTTTTGGCCCTTTTATCCGTCATCCTTTGCACTATGGAGTGAAGGGAAGATGGCAGAGAAGGAATGTGGGTGTGTCAACGTGTGTGGGAGGTGGTGGGAGGGAAAGGAAGAGATGCAGGGGCAGGGAGTAGACGGAGATGGGTGAGATTAGACAAAAATGTCCTCAAGCACTCAGAAGATTCCTATCTCGGTTAATATCACCAGCGCCCATCTTGTAAATCTGGACACCTATTTCCACCCAGTTCCGGAATTTGTCGCAATGAAACAGTGACTTAATACCCGACCGGAACCTGTCTAGTCCCCGTATATCTGCAGCCTTCCAGAACTGGTCGGTCGTAAATCTCCCATTGTGCGGACATTACCAACACCAACAGGCAGATTTGCCCAGCCTGTTAACGTGGGGATTCCGTGCTATATTGATGTAGATCACCACACCGAGATGGCATGGGATGGGTGCGCCAGTGACATAATATTGTGAGCTCCAGACAGAAGATAGTCAAGCTGCGGTCGGGCGGAAGAATTTTATTAAATAGACTTCCTCTCTGCGTGAAGGAAAATAATAAGCCAGGATGCAAAAGGATTTGGAGTAAATTATTGGAGCCCATAATTTCGATAAATTTGTTGTTGTTGTTGTTGTTGTTGTTGTTGTTGTTGTTGTGCTCGTTTGCTTCTTTTTGTAATTAACTAGTTCTGGTTTGTATATTGGCTGTTGTTGTCGTCTTTGCTCGTGCTGTTCTTCTCTATTTACAAAGTAAAGTAAAAGTACCATCCCTCCCAAGAGGGAAATTGGTTTGGCCATTTCAGACAGCGTCGCCGCAGTGCAGCGCCACTTTAGACTTACTGTAGATCACTTGAAAATCATTCATTGAATGTTTCTGACATACTGTACTGTAACAGATTTTGGCGCACATGTCAATACAAATGATTTCTGTGGAACGCCATCCAGTAACACGCATAGAGAAAGATCGATGTAGCCATTAATAAGCTATGAACTATTGATTAGTGTTTCTGTTATAATAAATATATAGTACCATTACACACCATTTATATAGCGCCTGTTCCCGTACAGGACCAGCTCTAAACGCTGTGCAAACCTATTACTGTACTGTTACTGCCCCGACAGACCCACTGAAGAAACCTTTAGGTAGTGCAGAGAGAAAACCAAAAGCACTATATCATGAATAATCAGAGGAGAACTGCAACCAGGAAAATTGCCAAGTCGGTGTCATGGAAAAACGTGTATTTTAAGTCCATGCAAGATCAAATAGCTGTGATTTAACATGTTCACAGGCTTGTAATGATTTACAGTGTATATCACTTAGAATAATAATGCCAGTACCATGACGATAACAGCAATATCATGATAACAATAGTTCTAAAAAAAAAATATATCATGATAATAAGATGAGATAAGATGACTTTATTTTCCACAAAAGTAGATTTTTTTTTTTTTTTATAGTGTAAAAACGAGCTAGGTCCAAAATCATAACAAATCGTATAAACTATGTATAATGTTAAATGTATTATTAATTACACATTCACGTGAATATCATCCTTTCCTTACTGATGATAATAACAATACAAATTTTAAAAAATTAAAAAGTAACTGTTATTATCACATTGAACTAGTCTATATTAAAGAGATCAACACATTTCATACAATAAAGATAGTCTCTGGCTTAAATAAATGGTTTGGAAATTACGCATTTACTGCCCGGCCATACTGGCAAAATACTCTGATTAGCTTGTATGTTGGGCATCATTCTTACATTGGTACCGACAATAACATACAATATTATGTGATCAATCTTTGAACGCCCTACCTGAGCGGCTGTGATCTTCCGCTTGATTCGGCTGCAGGAGAGGAGATCTAATTAGTTGGTAAGGAGTGGTCCGGCCAGGCTTTGTGCAACTAGCCAGGTCAACTTTCTGGCTGATGTGAAAATTCGCACCTGTCTAATGAAGCTTATGTCAACCCATCAGGTTACGCTAGAGTTACCACAAACTCCACACGGGGCTCCATACTGTGTGCTGACTTCTCTGTTGTTCTATTTCCACGTTTCACACTTTGAGAAAATTGATGAGTTGTGTTTAGCAATTTTTGTACATAGGAGATAGGACAAAATGATTTTCAAAATATACCTGTTTAGACAAGTGATCTTTGAAATGACTACAGTGCATAAGATTTACTATCCCTTTTTCACATGAAATATATATCTCCAAATCGCCAGAAATGGAGGTAGGACAACAAAAAACTGAGCTCGCGATACGTACAATGGAGTTCAAGTAATGCAGAGGTAAAACAATGAGGGATTTGTTAACCGTTTCGTAAATGTTTGAAGTTCATGGTGGAAAATGTTTTGTCTGGATCAATGATCTCAAAAGCATATTATAGGTCAATAACCATGCAATAGGAGATCGTTTCGCAGATTATCTGCCCTTTCCAAAATAGGGATGGGTGTAAGGGGAGATCATGTTGACCAGCTGTGTTACTTCCCTTCGCCAGACAAAGAGATGTTTAGCTAGCAGTGTAATGAGGAAAAAAAATCCTTTTACTTCTTGTCATTCGAAAGACTGGTCACAAAAAGAATTTGATAAAATTGTAACGGTAAGAAGAAAATATTCTCTTAACATTATATGTATATATATATATATATTATTATTTTTTTTTTTCATGGTATAAGTTTCAATTAAAGTGCACAAAAGTGATTTTTTCCCCTCTTTATAGTACTTGTTCAATCCCTGTTTTGTCCGGTAAAGGGAATAATAGGAGGACAACGATCCCCATTAAATTGCGATACTAACAGTCAATGCATGAAATGAATAACTGATAAAACAACATGAATTCAGGTACAATGAAAATGAAATCAATGTTCATGAATCATCTGAACTCTGTATTGCATCCTTAACGTCCTCTGAAATGAAATGCTTGTATTACAATTATAGACACTTTTCTCTACAGCAGTGAGACTCCATTTACCAAGCATGAAAAGAAATCAAAATCTGCCACTCTCGTTGTTTTCACAAAATTCGTGCCGATATCGCGGAGTAAAGAGCCAGACAACTAGACCCTTCTATTGTCGATCTGCCAATCTTGCACATACACGTTATTTAGACAATACAGAAGATGTTGACCCGACAAGATTCAATCGAAGCAGAATGGCGTGGATCCGAAAGATGAAGATTTTCTGCGATTTTCCAGGACTTACATCGCACTGGAGATCGGTTAGTGGTTGCCAGAAATGTCACAAATATGTCTACAACAAAAACTTTGCAGAGAAATAGTATGGCTTTACTTTCAATCCATGGAGAACAGGAACCGTGGAGTGTAAGCTAATGAAAGAGCCATCTATATGTTGCTAGGGATAGAAAGGTACTAAATTATTCTCTCTTTATTGTGCGTGTTTAACACTCTTTGTTTCAGGCAAAGAAAACAATAAAACTGATCACAAACAATCTCTATTACTCTGCATGGAATTACTGATTTTTACGATTCGATCGTAAATAAATTGCACACGAGTATCATTATGTGTGATACAGATTAATGAAAAGGGCGAGTTAAACTGATATATAAAAATACAAACAATAAAATTCTCCCCCATTATATATAAAATTTTAATGTGACTATTTAAATCCGTGATACCCCATAATACAAAAGAATAATGGATGGAGATAGGGTGTTACATTGAGATTTTACTGTAATGGCAACCGTCAGTAAAGGCCTAGTAACCTATGAACATAAATATAAAGGTTTAAAACCCTAGCCTGCTGGCATGCATTTAGTTGAGTTTAATTAACAAACATGCCCTGGAGAACAGAAGCAAAAAATCAGAAAAGTACATATGTTTGTTTGTTTAATTCTGAATGCCTTTTGTGAACCAGTCGAGAAAAGGCCTCTGACAGTGAAGAATAGTTTTGCACGCATTAACATTTTTTTTTACTCTTAGTTCTAATCAATCTTTAAAAAAAAAAAAACAGGAAGAAATGAAATGCAAGGGAAAATCCCCAGAGAGTTCATCCAGGGCTCTTTTAGCTGCGCAAACGTTCTGCTGGAATCAATTGGCGTGACGAAGACACAGATTTTTATCGAGTCACAGGCATTGAAATGTTGCCTTGGCTTTCTAACTTGGCCTGAGTAATCGATAGTTATTGACACTGGTCGATTGTGCAGGTGACAGAATGACAGACAGACATGCATAGGTCGGAAGTCAGACAAACTAACAGTCTTTGGATTATCCATTTTTTAAAAATGCAAATAGGGTTCGGCTACACGGGGAAACTTAGGAGGAGGGCGTTCAAATGTGCCAAGTATTATTGACATCTGTCCTGAGTTGTATAGCTTAACTTAACATGTCTGCTGGTCTGAGAGTGCTTAACTTGATCTTCTAACAAATACCCAGGTCAAATACCAATCAATTAAGCAAATCTAATTCTGTAAAAGCCCAACATCTAGATTGTGCCTGTAAATCCTGTGATTTTGTCAGAAATTATGTAACATATTCAGACATCGGGCCTTAGAAATTCTAAGAATTTTATCTTTGACAGGTAATGAAGCTGATTCTTGTCGATGCAGTGAAATAAGTTCCAAATTCAAATTTCAGAGAAATGAGATGTGCAATAAAAGTGTGAGAATGCAGAATAAGGATAACTTATTTCAAGTCTGAGATGCTGTAAGTGGGAAAAAATATCAAAATCATTTTATGTATAGCAAGCTGAGAGGCAAGAACCAGAAACAGAATTTTAAATAATCCAAGCAATGCATTGGACACCAACCTAATTAAGGGAGTTTGGCCAAATAGTTGTTGTTGTTGTTGTTGTTGTTGTTGTTGTTGTTGTTGTTGTTGTTGTTGTTGTTGTTGTTGTTGTTGTTG
>JBCAUA010111960.1:0-10002 GCA_038406235.1 Peronia verruculata
CAACAACAACAACAACAACAACAACAACAACAACAACAACAACAACAACAGCAACAACAACAACAACAACAACAGCAGCAGCAGCAGCAGCAGCAGCAGCAACAATAGCAACAGCAACAACAACAAACACGCAATCAAAAGGCGGAGAATTGTCATAATGAGAAGGTTCCTATCGATCAGTCCTAAGGATGAAATGTGGACGTGTCTCAACTAAGATATTCTAAGAGGGTTTTCTTTAAAACGTGGTCTTAAGAGGGATCATTCAGCAGTTTTTATTCCAATTTCTTCGACATTTCTGAGGTAATAATTCTGTCCGGTTTGAAACCCAGACTAAAGTCTGAAGACTATTTATTTTGACCTTTCTAGGAACATATGATTGCGTCATGTTCTGTGAAAATTTTCAATAAACATTGATAAAAATATCTATGGCAGTATACTTATCAATTGGATGATGATCGACCGCTTTTTTTCCCACAAAAATAGTTTTGATATGAAATAACTATTTCTATGGATAAACAAATTATTAGTCTCATGTGGAGCATATCACTTAGCAAGATCACATTTTAGATCATTTTCCAACTCTTTTTTTTTAAATATCTGAAGAATCGGATTTAGGCATAAAAAATATTTTAACAAAAATATTTCAGTCCGTAAATGAAACATGTCAAAAATCATCATAAAAAAAAAAAAAAAAACGTCAAAAGAAACGAGGAAATTGAGAAAACTCAAGGAAATTATAGTGTGTGAGACATTAAAAAGCGGGCCTTTTGATAGACAAAACAATAACTTATCCAAATACATTCGCACAGAGATCCTAAACAGACTAAGATTGCGGAGGGATGTTGTTTTCTTATTCCCAACGACCATGAAGACAAATATTTTCGCCCTGCTTTCTCTTTTTTTTTTTTTGTATAGACTGTTGAAGCCTAATTTCAAGCTTTAACTCCGAATTTACAATGAATTTGCCGTAACAACAGCAACAAAGAAAGCAAATTAGAAGTCGAGGACATTTCAAAGTTTACAAGTCACAGATCAACCAGTTCTCATTAAAAGTTACCTCTCTCCTAGTTTTTTTTTTTTTTACCGCTTACCCAATGTGAATGTTTCACCTATCAGTATAATATTGCAAAATTTCACACGTTGCGAATAAAATTGTTTCTTGTTGTGCATGCTATCTATGTCTTATTTATTTATTTATTTTCAGTTTGAAATAACTGTTCCTCACCTCAGTTATACTGTAGTGTCATGAAGTTTCTATAATCACAGGATCAAGGTTTAATAATGATTCAAACTCTTGTCCTAGGATTCATATCCCACTTTTCAGTATAGGAAGCGCAAGCGATCTCTTCTCTGATTTTTCTCTTTCTCGTCTTCACGCAGGTGGGCGTATATGTCTTTTTAGAATACGGTTAAGCCGAAACACGGTAATTATGGATTGAACAGCGCAAAGGCAGATTAAACAAGAGATTAAACAAGCCCATAACGGCCACAGACTGTGGTTATCTTGGCCGTTTATCAATATGGCTGTTTTGGGTAACATCAACCTCTCTCCTCATCTAGGCGACAGAAATATATGTCCATTTTGCAGAGGACGTTTGGTGGTTGGACTTAGGCCTACACACTCATTCTTAATGATTTTACGAAAGAATGACAATGTCATCTATTTTAGTAGCCTTGTTCTTATGTTATCGCACCTGACAATGAGAGATTCGTTTGTCCAAATAATTAGTTTTACTATAGCTACTTCTACTATAACTACTACTACTACTACTACTAGTACTACTACTACTACTACTACTAAGTCTATTACTACCATATTACTACTCCCACTGTTACTCCTATTACTTCTACTACTACCTCTGCTACTGCACTACTACTACTACAATTACTGCCATTATTACTACTGCCACTACTACTGCTACAACTCCTCCTCCTCTTATAACTACTATTACTATTACTACTACCACCACTACTTCTTCTTCCTCTACTTCTACGACTATCACCACTACTACCACTACTATTTCCACCACCACCACCACCACCACCACCACTACTACTACTACTACTACTACTACTACTACTACTACTACTACTACCACTACTACTACAACTACTATTACTACTACTACTGTTGCTGCTGCTATTACTACTTTTATTACTACTACTAGCTCTATTGCTACTAATACCACGACATCAACAAAAAGAACAGTCACAAATCGTTGCATACAATATTAAACTATATTTTTTGTACAGACCATTGACCAGTACTATACTTGTCATGTATGACGTAAAAGTATGAGGTTGATCTCTAGACGCATAGCATTACCCAGAGCACACTCTACACTAATTATCCATTATATATTTTAGTTCAGAGCGCTTGTACAACAAATGGTTCTTTAAGGTCCAGTGGTTCCCTCTGATTAGGGGCCGCAGAAAAGTATGGCAACACGTTAGGCATTCATGCTGTGTAAACTGAAAGTGAATCGTGCCTGTCTACCACTTACCAGCCAGAGGACGGAACAAAGAGATCTAAAAAGATTAGTAAGTATAGAGCGACGTTCAACGTTCTGCCACTGTTCTCTATCGCCCATTACGACAATCAACCCCGCTCTCCCCCCTAAAACTAGAGCAAAATCCTCCTGCCCGACGTATTTGACTCGTAAATTTTCTCCGGGGTTTTAAAAAGGGCAAAGAGGGTCCAAGAAATCAACTGTGACCAAATCCATAGGCAATCTATATGGAAGGCGTTTTAACCTCCCTTATGGAGGACGCCCTAATAGCTGAAAACATCTCGTAGGGATAGGACGGTATTCCGCCTCATTTTAAAGTATAAACTGGCTCTGGCTATTCAAATATAACTTTAGTTTGGCCATTAAGCTTAGTGGTATTGACAGCTAAACTTCATAACAGTTCAATTTTGTTGTAGGTTTACCTACTTAATTTTCCAGGCTAAAATGATCTATCTGTGGCAGCCCGCATGTCCGCAGAATCAGGCGACGCCACTGCGCGGCAAATAGCTTTTATAGCTCGTGACAAGTCCCCATTCCTGACAGGGATTGGACTGGAAGTCTACAGTCACCCCGACCCGTCTGTCATACCATCTGGACTTCCACGGTAACAAGAGTTCATCCGTTCTTCTGTGGATGTGTTTTGTAGGATCTCAAGTGCATCTGCCAATTTCACATTGAACAACATGGGCTTTAAAAAATATGTCGTGGAATGTATAATTGTTAAAATATTGTGATCACTTTGTTTAGACTAAAAAAACCCAAAGCGAACTTGCCATCAAAATTTGAAAGTGGGTCAAAATACAATGACGGAAATATTGTATGGAGATCGTGGCTCTGACGGAAGGAATTCATATATCGATATTTGTTTGATTTAACGTAGATGTGTCAGAGAAAAAGTTTGAAGTGGAAGGAAACGACCGATGAATAACATCAAATAAAGAACAACAAATATAGTAATAAACTTAGTATATAGTAATAATAAATAATAAAATATAGCAATAATAATAAGGAAAGAATAAGATGGTAAACAACAAACGAAACAGAACAACATAATCACAAGAACGTTTTTTCAGTGCATTTACATTTCTTTTCAACAGAAGTTTGTTGTGGTAGAGTGTCTTTCGTAAAGTGTTTGTTTCTGCCAGTGCAGTTAGCTTGCATTTCCTCGTCTAGGTTTCTCAGGTTAAATAAAAAATGTGGTTTGTTTGATGAACAAGAAAAAAAAAATAATGAAACAAATGAAATAAAAAAGTATATACTCAAGGTCAGGAATAGCTCAGGTTTGATTTACTTAGTCTGATGGCCTGTTCCTCCGTGTTTTGATATTTAGACTAGAGTTCAGATACATCTTTTCAACCTAACCATTTCGTAGAGTGTATTTTAAGAACATTGAAATGTGTGCTAGGTATTGGACAGATGGGTTTTATCTTGACCTTTGGTTTAGTCGCTATTTAACATGAACGAAGGAAAAATGTATAAGAATGCAGTATTAAAAAATTACTGGCTCCTCAAAGTAGTTAAATAGTCCGTCCAGGAATCTAATGGTTATGGGAAATCCCACAGACCCATAACCTTAGGCCGTAAGTTTATCTCATTTCTTGGCATGAACCTGTTATGGTAGGGGAGAAAATGTATTACAAAACTCTTCTCTTTGAGTACAGACTCACAGCTTATTGAATCTAGCTGCCCTCCAAATAATAGTAATGAGTAGTGTTGATAATTAAATGACATAGGAAAACGCTTGACATACTTCTGCGTTGGGTTTTTCCCAGAAATCTTGTGTTCAACTGTTAGCATGGATAAGTTTGCATTCTTGTGTGACAAAGAAAATGTACTACAGTGTCACTGTCAGTGAAAGTGAAAAACTTTGACAAGAAGCGAATAAACTCGTCTGAGAAAGATGGAGGACACAAAACCATGGAATATCAACAAAAGTCTGTACCACTGGGAGCCGGAAGCTGACTATGAAGAGGTTTGTTATCTATGTATCCTTCTATCCACCGATTCATCCAGTCATCGATTTATCGATTCTTCTATGCATTCAACCATCAATTTCGTCCATCCACCCATCCACCCATCCATCTATTCATCCATCTATTCATCCATCCATCCATCCATCCATCCATCCATCCATCCATCCAGGCAGCCATCCATCCATCCATCCATCCATCCATCCATCCATCCAACCAGCCAGCCAGCCAGCCATCTGTTGATCAATCTTGTATTTTCATAAAAGTGTTTTATCAACTTTATTTCACACTCCCAATAGCTTTTGAGGCACAGGCCATTTCGTTCTGAGATATATCAATTCTCGTATCCATCTTTTTACAATTAAAGTACATACTAATGAAGGTGGATTCTTTAATAGCCTCCTTCTACTATTTGTTTAAAATTAATGTTTGCTAGTACTTTTTCAATAGCCTTGCAGTGTGACAACTATTCCGATAATTTTTATGTTTTGTTACTTGTCCTCGGTGCCGTTAAGCATCTCTGGGGAGATGCAATGGTGGGATGTGGACTGCATGGACCGCGTCTGCCATGATTATTTCACTTGCATTTCTTCTACAGCTGCGATCTATCTTATTCGAAGACGCCCCCACTCCCTTCTTTAGCAGTTCTGGCTTTTTATGTTATATAAGTTCTGTGAGTTGGCAGTTGATACAGAAGCCTCATGACATAATCAAGCCATTTCACGCTCTGTTTTTCTTAATATCCTAGACCTGGCATGTGTCTCAAATGACATCATCCCTGATCTATATCTCTTTTTCTATCTGTGATGCTTATCACGATAATCCGCTGATCACATTGCTATTTTAGTATTTTGAATTTCTGTGTGAAAAAAATCGTCGTACTTTATTATGATGATGATAATGATTATTGAACAGTTAAGTAAAAATTACCACAGAAAAAGTATTCTCTTGAGTTCAATGAATAGAACATCCCAAAATCGATCTGTTGTGGAAACATAAATTTTGTATCTTGATATTTTTAAAAACAAAATGAATTTAAAAATCCGAAACATGGGAACATTTTATGTGCACATCTAATTTGTTGGTGTAGTTGTTGTTGTTGCTTAAAGGTGAAATAAATGTGTGTGCGTGTGTTTTTAAAGAAATATCCATACACTATAACAAAAAACTTTAATTTCAGAACACAAAGATTCACGTGTTTTTTCACGCCCATCATTTCCTCAGCCCTTGATGGTTAATTTTGTACAAAGTCTGTGCACCCTTTTTGCGTGCTCTATCTATAAAGTCCTTCTATTACATTTTGAAATAAAGAGCAGAGCTACCATATTGAATACGGTCCATGTTGAATTAAGAACATATACTTGATATGAGGGTTTTCTTTCTGTACGTGTTTCAGGACAGCTACCGCATTACGATTTTGTTTCTTTAGGGAATTGAGGACAGACCGAGCATATAAACTCGATCATTCAACCAAAAGATTAAACTTTCAAAGAATGCTACTTGCAAGAAAGTAAAGACAGATAAGAGCAATCACAATGATTAGAACAAAACTTTTTTCATTAGAATTCGTTTTCATTTCATTCGTGACACATGGTACATTTAAAGGTAAAAATGATGAGAAAACGCAGCTTGACGTTTGCAGTACATCTTAAAATCAGCCATTTCTATCAAAATTCAGCCACTTCTATCACGGCCTAGAGCTTCCTGTCTTATATACTATGTCTTAGGTAAATGCGGTTTTGAAATAAAAAGTTCTTATTTTGGTCAAAAACAGAGACAGAAAGAAGCAGAATTAGTTTCCTGTCATGTACGAGTTAGAGTTCTTGACAGATGAAGCAAGGATCAGATTTTATTATTATTATTATTTTTTTTTCAGTTACATGAAAAGAATAATATTTCTTCTATCTGTGTGAGAAGAATAACAGCAGAAATGTTTCATTAGAAAAAACAATCACGAAATAACGATTTCGGTCTTCAAAATAAATACAGAAAAATCACATTGAAGTCCAAATGACGTAACTCACCAATTAAAGAATGATAGGTGAAAACCCTTAAAAGCAGTTAATTACGATTGGTTTTACAATCACTTCAGAATTTTAGTTCCCTATTTGAAATTAAAGTCAGGGAGTATAAAAAAGGAATGGCTTTGAGAGTCAAACAATATTTTCAAAGCCATCTTTCATTTGTTTGACACAAATGGCAGACTCTTACTTTTTAAATTAACTACAGACGACAAGAATTTGCGTTCACAGAGACGTTCAAAGGATGAGTGACGGGACAGACAAATCAGTTATGAGTGTCATCAGCCCTCTGGCTTCCAAGACTCCGACACAACAATTACGTCGTCTTTACTGTTGAGAAATCATTAATCGATGTTGCAATTCGATGTTGCAACCCAAAGATCCAAAGTCCAACTGCGAGTTTGTGCTGACATCAATCACCAGTTTGAACTAAGAATTTGGGGGCTTTTTTTGCTTCGTTTTACCTGATTATAGTGTCCAAAATGTTGTTAAAAAGTAGTAGCTGTGGTTCGCCTAGAACTCTAAGGTGGCATTCAAAATACTTTTTGAAAGGCATTGTTAAAATTCTAAAAGTTTAAATTTCCATGATCAATGATTTAAAACTCAAAGAATTCTGTGCTAAACCCCGATATATCAGTAATAATGTCCTCAATTCTGTAACTTCACATGTCCATGTCTACAGTTCAGTACCTCCATACGCCCATGTATTCCGTTCTGTGTCTTTACTTGCCTTTGTTCTTATGTCTTCATAATATGTCTATGCCTTTAGTGATCTAGGAATATCTCCAGCGGTCCATGTCCTCAGTTCTATAACTTTACACCTCAATGATTACTGTTGTCAGCATGGACGTTTCGTAAGATCTGGGACGATGTCATTGTTGCCGTGTCCCTATCTGAAGGCAGGGAACAGTCACCGTTCACCTCTAGTTCACCTTAGCCGAAGTCCGATCCATTGTTCTCGGTAGTTCATATTTGTTTTCCTTACCAGACATTACACCTAGCGAGCCAAGAGCAGCAGTCCGGGGTGTACAGTGTGGAACCAAATCTGTTTTCTTTTCCAGTGTTCAATTAACAGGTCGGAACAAATTAATGATCTCAGGTGTCCAATTTCGCAAAGGAAACAAATAATCCCAAACTAATTTCGGTGTTCTCTTCCCCCTTTCCTTCCAATTTTCTTTTTCTTTCTGGCTCTTCCGCTACATAGATATTCTCTGTCTGTCTGTCTGTCTGTCTGTCTGTCTGTCTGTCTGTCTGTCTGTCTGTCTGTCTGTCTATCTATCTATCTATCTATCTATCTATCTATCTATCTATCTATCTATCTATCTATCTATCTATCCATAGCTGCTAAGAAAACTCTATACCTTTGACTGTCGCAGCTACATGCTCTATTTACAAAATCTAATGGTCCATGAAAAACGATTTTCCCAAATGGGTACTGGATCTTCTCAGTCCTGATCGTGACGTTATAATTATATAGGACTTTCATGTCCTCCAGTACATCATAACATCTGGTGGTTGTTTGAGCAAGCGAATGGTGCGCGGAATTTGGTATACCGTATAATATCCTGAAAGCGTAGCCCCATCGTTGACTCTGAACCTATGCCATTTGCAGACATACCAATATCCTGTCTCATTGTACCAGAGTAAACGTAATCAAGAACAAGTAATGAAAGAGAAGAAACGAAAGGCATTTAATTTCGTGATTTTTGTTGTTGTTGGTGTTCTAATGTAAGAAAGGAAATTAACAATCCACGGGAAAGTTAAATCTACATAATTATTTATATCCCCCCCCCCCGGGAAAATGACGTGTATTCTTCTTTTTATAATTCATTTAAATTTCTCCCCTGACCCCCGATCTCTTTCTGCTCTTTTCCCATTCTCTTTTCTGTGCTGTTTCTCTAACGTTCTATTTATGCTTCCAACTTCAGATTTATTAATTTATTTCTCTTCTATTTTCTCTTTTCTTCCCTTGCTATACCATTTCGTCTTTCTGTTCACTTTCTTTTTTTCTTTTCCTCTTTTCATCTCTTTTTATCTGGATATTTTTCTCTGTCATTGATTCTCAATCGAAATCCTTAGTTATCTCGAGTAAATAACTGTTGAAAATATTTATTCTGAGAGAGACACAAGAATTAAGAAAATAAAATAATTTCTCTCTTCCTTCCCATTACGGCTGAGAAACTAACAACATCGGGCAAGCTGTGCGGCAAATCACAATGACATATTTACACAGCTACCTTATTGATTGTCTTGTACACACTCTGATAATCATTATTATACATCTTGGTGTACATTTTTACTTCAAACGTTATTGATACAATCTGTGTGCCTGCGATTGTCAACTGGCAATCGTACACAAACCTCTAGATTCCACCGACTTCTGAGGCGTTCGATAAATCAACTTCTTCAGTCGCTCTATGAAAACGAGGCCACAAGCCATCACGCCGAGAGTCTGATGATAGGCCTCTGTTCCAAAATTTAGAACTCTCAACATAAAAATCTTAAGAAAATTGTGGACATGCTGTAGACCATAGGGCCGATCGTATTCCTGTTAAATAGTTTTTCCCTCTATATTCTTTGATTACCCTATTTCAATAAATCTTTTGATTTACCTTTCTAATTTTTGAATATTTTCAACCGTGGTGGACTCAATATAGTCATGACACGTTGTTAAATTACAACGCACAAACCATTTTGTTTTGAACATTGTAGTCGAAATCGTGCTCTAAATGAAAACTCAACTTCAGCCATTCCCTCTCTGTCAGTCCGACATCTGGGAATCGTGATTATCAAATGTTTTCTTCAAGAAAATTACTTCATTTCCTCCACTGCGTTAGAGGAATTGTGTAATCACAAACTAAATGATGTGGAAAAAATGAATATTAACGAGCTAAATCTGTACCTGTTTATGTCTCCCTGAAAATAATATGTAAAACCCACATCTTGAACTAGGAAGGTAGCTTCATTGTCAAGAAAATTCGTTGGAGTTCTGAGTCGTCAGAAAAAAAAAAAAAAAACCTGGAAGAAAAATGCGCTCTTAATAGCAAGGGATAGAATCTAGCTCATGACATTAATTAGGGACTATTGGAACAGCAATGCATTGTTTGTAATGTATTATACCAACGACAACATTTGAAACTGAAAATCGATTCTTAAATCGCAGACGAAGGAGGAGTTCAAGAAGAAGAAGAAGAAGAAGAAAAAAAAAAAATATTTGTTTCAGCGACTATAAGTAGGATCCGCAACCAAGATCGGAGAACTTAGAAGTTTCAAGGGTCGACCTGGTCCAAAGACTTACTCATTGTCTTTGGCTTCTGAATTGCTCTTCAAATAATATTCAATGTAATAAGAAAGAACTATTCCTATTCTGTCTTCATGCCTAGAATGTCATTTTCATTAAAAAAAAAAAGCCGACTTATTGTTTTACAACAACAACAACAACAACAACAACGACAACAACAACAACAACAACAACAACAACAACAACAACAACAACAACAA
>JBCAUA010111971.1:0-10002 GCA_038406235.1 Peronia verruculata
TTGTTGTTGTTGTTGTTGTTGTTGTTGTTGTTGTTGTTGTTGTTGTTGTTGTTGTTGTTGTTGTTGTTGTACAAAAAGACTTAGGCCACTGACGACAGACAATGGAATAGAAAATGAAAATAAATGACTCAAATGAAACCAAAGCTCTGGCATTTTCTAAGGTTTACAAGCAACTGGCTGAATTTCGAAACAAGGAAAATTTCAATCTGGGCTGAAGAGATCAAGTCAATTAAAGCATTAGGAATTTGATCTAGAAAATACAAATAAGGCAAGAAATGAAAGAAGAAAAGCAAATGAAATCAGTATGAACATGATGGCCGTCATTTAATAACTTTTCTGAAGATAAGTTCACCGGTGCCTGACACAGACCACACATCACACCTGGACACTGACTCCACTGTACATGTCTTCACTTTTGCCCCTAGGCATTACTCTTTCATCGATGTAGATCAAATATAAGTCATAATCAAATTTCTTCACACCTGATACATCGCAATAGGGCCATAAATGTGCATGTTTGGAGTAGGTAGAGCTGGTATGAATGACGTCATTGTAAATGAGTGTTCCATTTGTTTTTGATTAAGGATTGGCAGGGCATCACTCTCTGCTTTACGGGTCAATACTGGAGATAGATTTTGAAGATGTCATGGTATTGCGTGGATAAAATCTTGTTTAGAGTTGGATTTGAAATGAATAGAGTGACACGTCCAAATTCAGACCCAGATTTGTCAGTACAAATCACAAGCAAATTTCCAAACCTAAAATTTCAACCCTCATCTATTATAATACAATAGATTTGTAGAATCGCTATAAGTTTTTCTTCTAAATAGTGTCCGATTTCATGATACCTGTGGTCGTAAAACTGACAAGGTCTAACTAAATATGGTATTCTGACATTATCTTAGTTCATAAGGTCAGTTTTATCATGTCCACGGATATAAAACTCTTTGTTTTATTTAATAGACAAAATAACTAGGAACGTTCACTTATGATTGATATAGACCTATCTGTGGGGACTTTGCCCCTTAAACTTTCTTCCGAGTGGTGTAGATAGGTAGATTAAGTAATGATGAGTTTCACCAGTGATAAGTGGGTCTGTTTATCAACTAGGATTCACCCTTGTCTAAGCTGATGACCTAGCACTACCCTTTGACTGCTGATTTGACAAGTGAATATTGAGCGTCTCAAGACTTGTAATTTTCCTCTCAAGGCTGGAGCCGATAACGCACTCACCTGTAAACCTAGGCGATAAACATAAAATAGCGAATGGTCCACCCGGGCATTTGAGATGCGACACGATGAAATCAGACTCTCGTCAAATTTCGAGCATACGGAGTTATTGATATCACTCTAAAGATTATTTATTTCTCTTTCAGTGGTTGAAAAAATGATTGTTTTACTTTAAGTAGAAGCTGAGATATTGGCAATTACAGTGTTGCTGCAGCTGTATTTATTGAGAAAATGGCCGATCGCTTTTGTAAATCCTTATCAAGCTTTGTTAGGCTATGCCACTAAATTACACTTTTTTGGCGCGTTTACTCGATTTTTTTTCAGTTAACTGAACTCTGAAATGCATTTTTATATGATATAGAAGGGTTTGGTGAAGAAAAAAGAAATTCAATTGAAGATTTATTCACTGGTGAAAAACACGTGATTTCTCCGGTCGCTCAGTTTGACGAGCGCCTAATTTCATTGTGTCGTGTCTCATATACTTTTCGTCAGTCAATCGCTTAATCCTTTATCGAATACAAATAATAATATTGCAATCCTATCAACCTTTCGCAGTCCACCAATTTGATACGATCGTCGACCGACATGACTATACTGACAACGGGAACCTGGGCTGCTCTATGATAATGGAGTTTAAAAGACAGAGTATGATTCAATTGACTGATAACTATGGGTCAGCGCTGATAATGTCGAGGCAGTGCAAAGATGTCGGGGACCGTTGCAGGTAAAGCGATGAAAACTTCCCAATCTTCACCACAACATTGGATGCAAAGAAGGCAAACTACCAGCAGTTCATCGATTGACCGACCAACCAATAAACCGAAAGTCTAAACGGCCGACAATCGAAAGATTTGCCAAAGTCAATGTTATAAGGGATAAATAATCAGCAACAATTGATCTATGTAATATTTTTCAAGACATGAATAACCCTCCACAATTCCTCTTGCCTTCTCCCCCCCCCCCCCCCACCCTCCCCTCTCGAGATGTCACCATCCACTCAGTCCCACACACGCGTACATGAAATGATGGAAATACAAAACTTAACATCAGAAACAAGACAGAAACAGTGATTTTAGTAGCATAAAGATCAGACGATGAAACTTTAAAAAATGACTGATTCACCCCGTGTTTGTATTGTCTTTGTGTTTCATCCTTTATCCTAGATCTGAAGCAGTCGTTTTTACATTTCCCAGTTGCCCAATCGGCGTTTTTTATCTTTCACAATCTCTATTCCTCGTGTGGGTTAATTCTTTGGAAAGACAAGTTTGTTCTTGTTATTGTGAAATGACTTCTTTGCATCCAATCAGCCAAATCTGGAGAAATCTTGAAAATATATGATGAGGATCGTCGAGTCTTTAGTGGACATATAAGCGGATTGGATCTTTGACCTTTTTCATAGTATTTTTATCCACGTGTCACTGTGAATCATCTTACATATATACTGTATCTCATCAACTGCCAGAAGAACATCTTTTGGGGACAAATAAAGTTATGTTAATGCTGACTCTGTCTGTTTCTCTCCTCAGCCAGCTAACATCAATTCACCAATGGAGATCACAAGCCTGTGTATTTGTGTCCTGATCCTCACAGTGGTCATTTATCTGTGGAGCCGAGTCAGAGGATCAGGTCATCAACAAGGCAAACCTCTCCCAGGCCCGGGATTGCTGGAAGGTCTGAGAGTTTTTACCAAGGGAAGCCTGGACAACACACTACACCTTTATCTACCTGAATGGGCAGCAAAGTACGGGGATATTATGCTGGTCAATCTGTTGGTGAGGAAATTTATACTTATTAATTCGGCCGATACCTACCGTCAACTAGTAAAAAGCCATGAGTTTCGAGATTTCACCAACGACAGAGCACCGACTTATATTGCCTCTCAGTATTTCCCCGGGATGAAGGACATCGTGTTTGGCAGATACGGTCCTGACCTTCACGAGCGTCGGCGAATATTCCACCAGGTTTTGAAGTTCTACGGGGAAGGCAGAGAATATGTTGAAGCTGCTGTTTTAAATGGACTTGAGGATCTGTCAACTGTTTTGGATACCTCAGCTCCGGTTGCTATTTCTGTTGAATTGAGAAATTTCGTGGCAAAACTAGTCTGTTTTCTCTCGACAGGGGACCCTGCCGATGCAACTAAAGAAAATGTCCGCCTTATTGAAAATGTTACTAGCGCTATCAATAGGATGTTTCTCATTGAAAACGAACTGAGTCTAAAAACATTCCCATGGTTGCGTTTCACTCCCGGACTCAGATTTAAAAAACTCCATGATGACATGGTCGAGTCGTTACAAGCATTGTGGAACTTTTTCTTCCACAGTTTAAAGGAGCGCTTCAATTCAGGATACACCAAAGGCATGATGTGTGAGCTATTTGCTCTTGAGAAAGCCTCGCGTGAGGATGGATCAGGGTTCGTGGACGAAGATACCGTCAAATGTCTTCTTACTGACCTGATCACCGGCGGGTACACGACCACCAGCTCTACTCTGTCCTGCTTGTTTCTTTATCTGGTCAAACATCCGGAATTGCAGGATCGCATCTATCAAGAAATACAAGAAGTTGTCGGTGAATCTATCCCAAGTTTCAGCCACAAGTCTAAGATGCCTTACACTGAGGCAGCTCTCCTGGAGACGCTCAGAATTTCCACCATCCTGCCAATCATGATACCTCATTTCCTAAAGGAAGACGTCATATTTAATGGTTATGTCATTCCTAAATCTTCCATGATGACTATGAATTCCTGGTACCACCACCATCATGAAAAACGTTGGGACGATCCTTTTGCTTTTAAACCAGACAGATTTTTACATCCAAATGGTGAGCTTCTGTCTGTGGATCATCCTATCCGACAACAGCTGATTCCTTTCGGTACAGGACCACGCATGTGTCCTGGTGAAACGTTCGCCAAATCTCGGGCTTTCTTGGTCACCATTTTCTTGCTGAAATATTTTGAGTTCATTCCAGATGAAAATGGGCCGAGTCTTCCTCCTTCAGATCCCAGAGAATGGGAGGGGTCGGCAATTCTCAGCCCTGCCAACTTTACATGCAAGGTACGGAGGAGGGTAAATTGAAATCAAATGGTGATGAACTGTTGACTAGAATCCTGTAAACGCCCTGTCCCACCAAAGTGTTTATTCAGTATAAAATGCTCTATATCTTACTTCAAGCCAGAATTCGCAGTTGCATTCTGAAGATCGTATTTTATCATTCAGATTTATATTCAATACATACATTTGCAAAGCTTAGTTAATGATCAAAGCAGCAATTTATTGGACGAAACTTTCAGAATGTAAGCTCAGAAAACCTTTTAATGATAACTGATAAAGCGTCATTGCCTCTGCAAAAACTTTTTCGTGTAAAAAACATCTTGCATTTGATATGTCAATAAAAACACAGAAAACTATGAAAACAATTGCAACAGCAAAATAACAGTCATGTTACGGGACATATTGACTAAAATGGGCAGTTAATTCCTGTTATTTATTATTGATGAATGACACGTATAACAAAAGACGCCTCTAATTGAGAGGGGACTTGAAAAACGGCGTTCGTGCCCTAAACATATTCATGATTACTTTCACACATTATTATTATGTACTGTATAACTGAATGACGAATGACCTTGATTCTGCAGCAAGTGAATACATGTACAAAGTTTCTACGTGAGACATCTTAATGAAAAAAGCAATTGATTTAGCAAAAAATAAAATGCATGCAGATAAAACTATATCAGATCAAAAACGCAAAGGACTACAGTTCAATGAGAATTGTCTTGAAACCTTTTTCTTACTTGTGAAAGACATAGCTACTCTCCTTTTTCTGAGTATCTCAACGTTCCTTTATGTGCCATCGGAAAACTTACAACTTGCTGTAGATTTAAATTCATATCTGTAAATAGTGTAAATGTAGATCCATATAATTTAATCCACCTAGGAGCTCCGATGCTGTATCTGTTGCAAGTGTTTTCCAATTCATGCACCAGGAAAAAAAATCACGGATGTTTGTAATTTAAATACAAATCTACAGTATCTGGTTATTTTGTAATTATTCGTTGAACTTTCAACGAATTTTTTACTCGCAAACGAATAAATTCTATCTTATCTGATCTCAGCTGTCTCTTTTACACAAATCATTCTTTTCATTTCATTCACTGGTCTCATATCTGTGTCTCCTTGTTCATGTTGTGGTGAATAGTACTATGTTTTGTTGATGTGTGCGCTCGTGTATCTCGTCAACTGTGAATAGAATTTCCATTTGGAGATGAAGAAAGTCTGTCATATCTTATTCCCATGTTATCTTCGTTTATCTTCTGTTTGCCACAGTCCTTGCTCTCCCGGTCATAGACCTTGTCCTCTCATAGTTTTGTTACTTTATGTTCCATCATAATGAAATCGTTCTGTCGAAAGAGTGGGCAAATCAGTAGGCCTATTTAGTTTGGTTGAAATAGAGCTTTCCTTTGAAAGGCTTTTTATATTTCTAACTGTATCACAATCTGTGTTCAGCCAAATGAGCTTATACTTTTCAAACTGGAGAGCCGACTGATGACGTCACACATGCTGAGTGTGAAGCCATGCCCATGATGGAAAGACACCTAGTTAACGCCTTTCATGTGTTCATGATTTCACAAATGAACTAAATTCACACTATCATTATCTCATGATTTCAAGTTTGCTGTATTCTGTCCTTGCTGTAGCTCTCCATTTTAAAAAGAAATGAATCCGTTTGCTAACAAGAAAAGATTCAATAAATCAGAATAGTGATTAACTAAGTGCGTCCTAAAAGACGCCAAGCATAGCAAACTAGCACCGCCTCCATGGTCATGGCGTCCAGTGTTGGCACACCACATAGGGTGTTTCGTTAATTAAGGCTACGTCATGAGTCCGCTCTCCAGTATAACAGTATAAGCTCATTGGTTGAACCACAGCACCAAGTACGACCATACTGAATGACTATTGAGCTAAATATAATTACATGTAGTTCAGATCAGTGTCAAACAAATAGACAGAACATCATTCATAGCTTGTCAAGAACGAAAAAAAAAAAAAAAAGAAAAAAGAAGTGACTCATAAAACTACAGAAAGTCATGAACACAATTCAGTTCTTTGTCCGTCTTTCAACCTTCAGGGAGGTGGTTATCTCTAGTCAAACACATTGATGTATCAACTCAACAACAGTTAATATTTTTAACGTTCAAGATAAAGTTTTAAAATTTTTGTTCAAATTGCAAGCACTCAATGGGAGATCGTTGTGCTCAGTCCTATTATTTCCCTTTACCAGACAAAAGAGGAATTAAACAAGCAGAATAAAGAGGGGGAAAAAATCCCTTTTGCGCCCTTTGCTTGAAACATATACCGTGAAAAATTCTCCAAACAAAATATGGTGTAAAGAGAACGTTTCCTTTTATTGCCAGTTTTTTTTTTTTTTTAATTTTTTTATGATCAGTCTTTGGAGTGACATGGAGTAAAGGAATTTTTTCCTCTTTAGACTGCTTGCTCAACACCTCTTGTATCTGGTCAAAATTAATGAATCCCTCTTTTGTGAGGAGCAGATTATCCGCGAAAAGATCTCCCATTGAGAGATCCATATCTCCATCCACTAACAGTTTAAAATACGACTTTCATAATGAACTCTTAAGATTTCTTTAACAACAACAGGAATCCATAACTATACCTATTCCATAATTATCCCACAGTTAATATTCCTGATTATAGTGATAAAGCTTTTAAAACTATTTTTCCACCTCTAGTGTTTAAGAAGTTTAGAGATGCTGAAACCATTTTCTGAGTGTGGTCACGTGAAAAATGAGTATAAAAACAAATCAGAAGTGATGCGAACAAAGTATACAATAACATATCTCTTTCTCTCTGCCTCTTTCTCTCTCTCTCTCTCTCTCTCTCTCACACACACACACACACACACACAAGCAAAAACACACTTATCAGATTCACACATATACACACATACATAAATTTCATTTAAAAAAAAAAAGATTTTTTTTTTTTTGGTTCTTTTTCATCGGAAAGATAAATTAATGACAGGAAAAACGACAGCAGGGCAGGGAGAATCAGCAGGACAGGCGAGGTCTCAAATTTAAGCTACAAATGTTTACAAGCTCTAGTCTATGCCTCAGAGTATCTTCAAAATAAAAGACACCACTCTGTGATGTTTACGACGGAATATCAGAATACTGGTTCATTGGGACCTGGTATTTGCTATTAATAGCACACTATTGGTCTGTTTGACAATGTACCCAGTTAGCACTAATACGTTTTATATAATTAATTTTATCCCACACGCTGTCAGTCAAACTCCGACTGTTAGTTGCACAGATAACGAGGAATAAAACGATGACAACAAAAATATTTTAAAACAAGTGTCATAGTAGTTTATTATACTTTTCACACACAAAATAATAACACATATCACTAAGCCACAGTACATTACGTCTGTTATATACAATTTGAAAAGACGGTTTTCATCACGCACACACATTAACAAGGCAAAAAACTTTATTGTTAATGTAACGACTAGCATAACACAAGTGTAGTGAGGACAAAATTTTGCATTCACGAAATGATAACGCTCCACTGAGTCAATTCAAACAACACCAATATAAGTATAACATGTCTCCATATGCATTCTCTCTCAGTCTTTGCACTGTTGAAACGAGCAACTTCAGCCTCCAGGGTACAGTTACAGAATACATGCAAAGTACATCAGGTTCCAGTCTCCCCTAGACTGCGTCATTGTACTACATTATTTTATAACGTTTATTGACCGTTTCACAACAAAGAGAAATCTAGGAGATCATGATTCTCATATAGTCAGTAAGTTGAGTATCACTCGTGAAAAACCCACCAGATGGTAAAACAACGGGGACATGAAAATATAACATTGAAAAATGAAATTCTCAAAAGTACTTTTAACTCTTTTATAGTACTTACAAATTCATGGAATTAGCTCAGAGCACTCACTTCTACTGAATCCAAAAACGTTTTAAAATGTCATGACCGACATCTTTTTTCAAGAATATGCATTTGACTCACAGCTGAACATTTCAAACTGATTTTTTTTTTTTTTTAAGAGAACCACAAATTTCCTCTTTTTGGAAATTATAGTGATTTTCATCTAAATTAATCCAAAACACCTGAAAATGTTGTAGACTCAAAAACTGTTAAATACATTGTCCCCAAAACCGATCTTTGTAATTAGTATTAATTACATGTGTGCACACAGAAAAGTCCATGTGATTCGCGATGGTAATTCCAAAAATACAGTGAGCAATAAATAGTGAAATGTAGAAGATCTGATCTGGAAATTACCCTCAGAAAAATACCCTTTTTCATTCAGGATACGTGGAGCAAAGGGAACATCTGGAAACGCGAGCAATATCGATGGCTTTGAAACAGCAATCATCAGCAACATTATTATTTTCATAGACTTTGTCTGGAGCCATCATGAAACAACCTGGCAAGCTGGGCATCTCTGTAATCATGTACCATATCTTGGCCGTTGGGGATGCAAGAGCCCATCCTTCAATAGGCAGGTCTGCGTCTAGAATTGTTCATCTGTTTGATAGGCTCCAGTTAAGGCTTTACCACCAGTATTTGTCTAGGAGGCCAATCATCTGCGAACGAATGCCGTCGGCCTTTGCATGACTTTTAATGATAAAGGAGTGCCTTACCACCATGCCAGGCTTGCCATTCAATCAAGTTTTGTTTTGTCTGTTTTGGGGTTTAACGACACATCAGCACGGTTACGGCTATATTGTGTCAAAAACGGTAAGATACGTTTACGCGTCAAGAAGAAGAGAGGAAAGAAAGAGAGGACAGAGGACAGGAGCAAGGAGAGAGAGAGAGAAGAGATGATTACCATGGAATGTCGAAGATGGCACTCCATGGGAGACACCCCACCGATGGCGGGTGGGTTTACACCGCTTGCAGGTGGGAGCAGAGAACCTACTTATAAACCCGGGGCCCCCGCGGGGACATTCAATCAAGTATGACAGAAAATAATTAAATACAAATTAAGTAATGAATCCGATTAGTTTGTCTGAATAGATTTAAACTACTCCTCGATATAGTGCAGAAAGAGTGAAAGGTAAGATAAAACGATCAGATGGAAATCAGATCATTAAATACATGTATGATAATGATGTAATGACAATAAATTATGAGATAACAAATACATGTCATTTGGGATAACAGTTCCCACTGTTGCCTTGGGGAAAATATCCAATAAAATGTATGAGAATGCTGAGCCCGATTTATGTGGAAAACTTTTTCTGACAGATGTTTAAGTTTTGTGAAAACTTGACAGTTATTCCTTAGGCTTTTCCTAAGCCTTATGGCACACACGCACATGAATATTTACATATGATGTTATGATAGGTATGTAGAGGGCTTTAAGCCAAGCCTGCGTCCTGACACATTGCATAGAAGACACCTTTAGCGTTGAGCAGATTTTTAGGAGTGTCGAATTCACTAATGACGCCAGCATCCATCACTATAATCCTGAAAATAGTCAGGAAATTTAATACACATTCAGCTGTAAACTGTATTTGAATTGGAAATTGAATGAATGGGTACAAGAGTGGATTAGGGTAGATATAAGTGTTTGGTTAGTTGGGTGATTATTGAGTGAATTTTTAGATATTTGATGGTTCGTGGGTTGGCTAGTGGATTAGCTAATAAGTTTGTTGTTGTTGTGTTGTTGTTGTTGTTGTTGTTGTTGTTGTTGTTGTTGTTGTTGTTGTTGTTGTTGTTGTTGTTG
>JBCAUA010111982.1:0-10001 GCA_038406235.1 Peronia verruculata
TGTCCTGACAAAATTTAGATATGGAATGGTAAAATATGTACACAAAATTACAAGCACTTCGGTTGGTAAAGTTCAGACCCTACAGAAGGTAAAGATACCCAATATTGCGTAACAAAATCCAAGATGGCGGCCAATGCCATGACAACCATGAGTGATTTCGAATTTTTTTCGATTGTTTTCCTGTAATTTGACCATGCCGAACTCGATGGTGATGGTTAAAATCATCTCCCCCCAGCGGTTTCCGAAATGACTTCCTAGTCAAATAATGTACTGGTTTTTCAGCCCGCTTTTCATACGCACTGAATAAGAGATTAGCAAAAAACTGATTACATGTCATCTGCATATAACGAAACATAAATTCATCACATAAGTTCTCATCTCTTGAGATAAATGTATGTCACATGACCAGAGAAATGAGTCTGATGTCAAAGTTTTTATGAGCAGAATAATTTTAGTAACACTACCAAAAGAAATGAGAGCACTTTAGTTTGGTGGACAAATTATCTATCTACCATATTTCTATGTCAAGATATGAATGCATTAAGTCATCTCCTATGGCTCTGTGAGTCAGTAAAATGTTATCTGCTCAACAAAGCCCAATCTTCCACAAATGACTCATGTCACTAGGTTGCCTGACATATGTCAACTACTTATAACTGGAAACATATTTTAAAAAATTGGTTCAAATCTTTTATTATAGAGGGACAAGGTACAAATATAAGGCACGTCACTTACGCAAAACAACAATGATAGAAACAATGATGGCCGCAAGGGCTCCGTCACTGAGGTCCCCACTTTTAACCTGTTCTGGAGCCAGCTCATCACACAGTCGCCCACTCCAACCTGGCGGGCACTGGCACATCACCAGAGAGCGCCAGATGGTGCAGGTTACATTGTTGAAGCAGGGGTTGGGCACACAGCTTGACCTGCACTGGTCACCTTCCAGCCGATAACCAGGCTCACATCTGGGGAACAAACAGATCAGACATGATCACTGCTTGCACAGTCGTCACAATTTTTATCCAATGTGAGGTAAAAGTAGTGGTAAACAAAAATAAGATAATGACTATAATCTCTTCTGAACTCTGCTAATCTAGATGAGATAAGTTAGGACAAAATTTTCTGTACAAGTCTCAAAGACAAATCATTTTCCGAGTTGGTGAACAGTGACAACACACACACACACACAAATGTACACTAAAATGCAACGAAACAAATGGGAAAGGTATTATACAAGTGTACATTTTTTTTACTACAGAAAGAGCAAGCATGAAATTAGACTGGATATAACAAGGACTGGTAAGTAAAGGGTGTGACAGTCCATAGTAGATAGAAACAAAAAAACTTCCAGATATAACTGAAAGTTTTGTTGACAGGTATGTGGTTGATGGAAATGATTTCCAGGAGAAAGAGGGGAAAATTGGTCAGGGATTCTACAGAATTGTTCTTGCCCTCATAAACTGGAAAAAAAAAAAAAAAAATTAACAATAAAAACTAATTTAAAAAAAAATAAAATAGATAAAAAAAATACACATCTTGCATGTATAATTTCATCTGCTCAGTTACAAACTGGGTTAGTCATGACATGGAAACGATCACTGAAAGTAAAAGAACTGACGATGACATATAATGCGTGGGTTTTTAAATCTTTCCACTTCTGTTTGAATGCGATAAGTGTAACAAATTCCACATATATGCTTCAAACAGTAAGAATAAAATGGACAAGGAAGTATTAGTAGGAAAAAAAAAAAAAAGGTGTTACTCATAGACCAGTAGTAATTTGGAACCAAGGAAATTTAGAAGTTGAAACGTGAACATGGTCTGTCTTCCCCCTGCCATCTTCTCAATGTTCTCTCTTTTGTCAGCAGATTCAAGTATAACCGTCCCTTTTCAATAAACCTCACAAATTTGTTTATGCTCCGGAGCAAGTCACATCATTGTTCAGTGGTATGTGTCTATGGATGACACTAAGTCTATCAATATAGAACATGACAGAGCACTTTTCTGATATGTATACCTGTATGAAAATGTATCACAGCATAAGAGGAATGAGTAGATGATAATGATAGGACAGAGACATAACTCATCACTGTCTCAACCACATAAGTAAACAGCATTATAGATAATTTGGCATATGAACATATATACATTTTCCAATATTGATCAAATTCATTGTTTAGATAAACTATAAAAATTTGTGATTTCATTTGGCAGCTTTCTGAAATAATGTTTTAACCCTTTGAACCCTGGTCACCAGTGCCTGAAAAACCCTTGTCCCTGGCCTCCTGGGCCGAGAATGCACATTTCTCGTTTCATGTTAAATATCTTTTGTAAACACAAGCCACAAATGCGATCATGGGCGTAGATATTGGTAATCACCGTAGTCCTAAATGTCCTTCCCCCCAAAGCGACCTATTAAATGTAGATCTATATTTAACTGTAAAGAATGCGTAATACTGGAGTAAATATGTCAGCTTAGTCTACCGGGCTGTGGGGAATTTGTCACTGGATAATCTGCCCGGTGTACCGGGCTGTAGGGTTCAACATGTTAAGGGGTTAAAATGTATGTGCAATAACAATGAAACATACATTCTGTATACGTCTTTCAACCTCTATCTGGTGGTTATCTCGAAATGAAACATATGCGGTGCATTGGTTTATTTATGCATTGCTGTACCCACCATGATGCTAACCCTTTTTTGAGTTTTATGGAGGTCGAAGGAGGGGGGGGGGGGGGGGGGGGGGGGGGGGGGGGGGCAGGCAGCTTCTCGATACAAACTTCCCTTCCCGGGACCGGTCCCACAGGAAGTAGGGTGATTTCTCGAGCTTCTCGCCCGGTACAAAAAATGTACTGCCCCCCCCCCACAAAAAAATGACTGACCTGTATAATGCAGAACAATAACGTTATTTGATATTGGTGTGGACAGAGAGCATAACCATACAAGGTGTTGAATTAGTTGCGTAACAGTTACAAACAGTTTTAAACACGTAACCAAACTCTTCTGATACCTTCTACTGACTGCTCTTCTTAAAAAATCACTGAAAAAAAAAATAACAACACAAAAAGGATAAAGCATCTTAGCTGGCTGACAAAATGCCCTATTCCAGGCTTCCCCATCATCATGTGCTCAAGAGACACAAATGAGAAAATGAAACGGAATTTTTCGAATTCATGTCAATGCAACAATTCGTCAATAGCCACTGATTGATGTGAGACAGGCCAAAATGTGACATCTCAAATTAATAGCTTCAGCACATAAACGATGGTTCAAGCTGTGTAAAAGCCAAGTTTATTGCCTGCCAGGACATGTGTTTCGGCTCTAGTCCTTGATAATGTTTGGAAATTAACAGATACTATTATCACTAAGGAATGTAATAAAGCATATTATGTAGCTTTAGTTTTTTTTTTAATTAATGTTCAGCTGTTTCTTCTTCAAAGCCATTTTCTTGTACTGTCCAAGCGTCCATTAAGAATTGTTTTGGTGAATCATGCTGCCTGTGTTTCATGCAAAAAGACATGACATCATATTTACAGCCATCATATCACCTTAAAGACTGAGCAGAGATAAGTATGTGTCTTACCGGCACTCATAATACTCCCAAAGTGGTACACAGATCCTGTTAACGGCACAGAGTCCAGGCAGACAGTCCTCTCTGTAACAGCCCTCCTTTGTGTTCTGGTTCTCTTCCACTTCAGCCTCTGTGTCTGGGTCATCATTCTCTGCATCTGTCATGGCAAAGTAGCCATCGTTCACCCTCACATCTTGGACACAGGCTGGAGAAAATAATAATAGCGCCATGGTCATTACTCAACACTAAGCCAGGTCATCTTTTTTCTTCTGAGATTCTGAGATATGACACTAGCCAAAATTACATCAACACATACTATCTTTCAACAATTGAATAAGTAATGTTTTTTGTTATAATGCTGCATACAACCACACTACACAAATAATTTAATAACAAAAATAGCCAATGAAAAAGCAAAAGGTTTTGTCAAGAATGGGACTTACTGTTGATAAGATCATCAGTCAGGACAGATGACAAACCAATGCCTTGCTTATAAGCCCCAGAGTACACTCGTGGGTCCACCACAAAGACGTCCCGCTCTCGGCCACCCAGAGACTTAAGGGTGTAGTTGTAATTCTTGCCCTCGCCACCGTCCAGCCGTAGATGGAACTCCCGGCCGTAGCGCTCCATGGCCAATACGTGCCACTGTCCATTGTTTGCTTGGGCCTCAGACAATTCCAGATATTTGTCACCATCACCCAGATTATAGATTAGGCGAATTTTTCCGTTATGTAACTGAAAAGATGTGCATAAGTGAACCACTTAATGACTTTTAGATTGTACAAATGAGTGGATTCTTTATTAAATGAGCTGTTTTTCTTTGAAAATATATGAATAACTTATCATTTTTGACATCAGAAAAATACAGATCACCTTTTCTTTTTTTTTTTTTTTTCAACCCTACTGACCACTAGTACTATAATTTTTCTCCTTCAGTTATTCCTGGGCTGTCCCAAATTTTGAGACACTGATCCAGCTCAAATTCTCCAACTTGATATTAATAAAATGAAAAATTCAACAACATAACGAACACTGCCATTTTCAGCATTACGCTTTTACAGTACTACACAGTTCATTCAATGTTCACTTCATTCAAACAATGGCACCCTGAATACATTTTCAGTTCACATCTTTCAAATATTGTCCAAACGGGGCATTAAAAGATAATTAGTAATTTCTTTTCCCTTTTCCTCTTCCAATATTAGCTGTCTACTAACCACAAGACGGATGTGCAGGGTGGACTCTGTGGATGAAGAATCTGTCAAATCCATTAGTATGCCATTGGTCTGTCTTGTGCGGAACATAAGTTGTACATCTAGATCTCTGTTCCTGGTCATCCTGATACTGTTGAACAGGGAATCCTTCATCTTCCACAGGTAATAACTATTCTTGTCAAAATCCCTGACTGTTGCAGCTGTGGACCAACAAATTGTGGCTCATTTATTCCCTAGCATTTATTTTTAAACAGACTTGAAACTGGTAATGCTCAAGTTTCAAAATCATTTAACCAGGATATACCTTATAAAAGATGGATGAAAATTATACTGTACTCAGATGCTTCATTTCTTATCAAAGCAAATCTGTCCTGGTTCTCAAATGCTACATCTGATATTAAAAAAAAAAGTCAAACAATATATTTTCTCTCACCTATGTTTTACTTGTCCTCAAAAGGAATTATATTCACAGTTGATGGGGACACAATATAGGGATATCAAAATAATTTCGACAAAGAAGTAAAAAAATCTCACTCACAGCATCAGAGACTAAAGAAACATTACCTCATCCACGATCATAGAGACCATAAGCTGATGGCAGAAATTAATTTCTGAAATGCTCACGATTATTTCTTACATGCAACAAATGCCCAGTTCATCTGGAATATTTCAGATCTTTGAAGTGGGTGCAAAGAGTCATGCCAAAATTATGTTAAGCTAGGAATCACAGGTCTCATGCTATTGCAAGGTACTTAAGATTTTGTTCACTGTCTTGATATATCTGTTTACAAGTGAAAGACACATTTAATACTGAGGAAGGAAAGATACTGGGTACGGCAGAAAATGTGAATCTTTTGAAGCACCATATACTTACATTTATCACACATTGTGCCATACCACCTGGGCTTACAGCGACAGGTGAATTGACCATCCAAGGAAGCCTGACAGATGCCTTGTGGTCCACAGTTTGGGGAGAGCAGCTTGTTACCACAGACCTTGTCTTCAGGTGGACACTCATTCTGACCAGTGTTCAGACTAGGCATGGATTTGAAGTGAAGATCATACAGCTGGGAAAAAGGGAGAAACAAATAATAAAATGTTTCTAACGTTAAAAAAAGGGCTTTGAATTTGTATTATCACTACCGGGCTAAAAGAGAAAGAGATAAATTTGAAGTACAGCTCATGCTGTTTGGCAAGTGATTGTTGATTTTAAAAGACAGTACATCTGAATACCAAAAAGTGCACATATAAAGCATTTTTTAAAACTACTATGGAGAGAAGATCTAAATTTGCAGACACTCATCTTCTGGAGAAAAGGGAGTCAAATATGGAATAACAGCTACACTGCTGAGAGAAAAATTCCTATACATGCCCACTTGAAATAAATCAGAAGTCAAAGCAGGGTTTTGTTGACAAAATTAGGCATGCTGATAATTGTATAACATAAAGTAAGTTTCAATGTGAATATCTCAGCATAGAACAAGTCTCAAAATATATCACTTTTTTCCCACCACAGAAAAGGACATTCATGTCCCAAAGACACTGATGAATTCATACATAAAAATTTTTGACATTGGAGTCAATTTCCCTAGTCATGCTATAAATATTCCTGAAATATGGCATGAAAAAGCAGGATTCCTTGGAGAAATACTATGAAAGGGATACAAATTTCTAAGGACAATGTCAGCATCTCACAGTCAATTTATGATCGCAGTTATTTGCATCTACCCCCCCCCCCCCCCATCACATCAAAGGAGACAAGCCTATCAATATCTTAACTACAGTATTTTTCTAAAGTATTATCTTTCTCTCCCTTTCTTTCCTGAGGAAAATAAAAAAGGATAACAATCTCCAATAAATCCATCCTCTCCTTACCAGCTTATTGTGGATGAGATTGCGAATGCAGCCTCTGAAGCCAACAATGTCCCTATTGCCCAGGTGATCAAGTTTGACCTCTGTCTGGATGCCGCCCAGTTGCAGGTGAGTGTTGACATTGAGGAAAATGTTCTCTCCGGGTGTCTCCTTCTGCACTCGGCATGCCCTGTCATCCACAACAAAATGGTTTTGATCTACTGCATCAAAACACTTGTCCACAACCATCTCCACCATCTGAAAACCATGCAAATAGAAGATATGAAAAAAACAATAAAACTGCTGTGTAATGTTATTATGCCCGGCTACAGCTTCATATTTTCAAACACTGAATTGCAGGGTCAAACATGACACTGCACAATCCTACACCTACATGTTCAATGACCTTCTACTGAAAGCTGATTTCCATGACTTGTTTTCCTTCATTAAAACATCCCACAGTGCACAAATGCATGGAACAGAATTAATATCACATCATAAACTATGTGGCTGGACTACAGTTCCAGCTTTTCAAACTGAACTAAGCAAGTGCTTGAAAATATACTGACCCCAAAGAGAGAGGAAATAAGAATGCCGTAAATAGACTTGAAGACGGAGTCTGCACCCACATCTCAAAGCCGTCAACCCTCGAGTAAGATGGATCAGACCTTAGAAAGTGGAGGACTGAGGCAGGAGAAATAAACTAAATTAAAGTGCTATTCTTTATTGGTTTCAGTTTCCTCAGCTGTGGCAGCAAACCATCACAAGGAGAATTCCTGACCTGGAGAAAAGAACTGATTCTCACCTTGCCCTTGCGATTGATATCAATGCGATGCCACTTGCCATCACTTAGTTTCCTCAGCAGCTGCGTGCCATGGGCATCCTTGCCATCCAGTGTTAGAGTGGCAACTCCAGTGCCATGGTCAATCATCAACCTGGGGAATCCTCCTACAAGTTCTAGAAGGATGAAGTCTTGAGGACTCTGCAAAAAAGCAGTTTCTAACTGAGCACAATGTTTAGCCATAAAAGATCAGAGAAAATATGATCAAATAAAAATTGTCCACAATGGGAACTTATTTCATAGCTGATGAGATATAAAACTGAATTAAATTCATTTTCAGACACAGGTTAAACGGCATCATAAATAACATCAAAACAAGGCAGGCTCATGGGAAAAGTGAATTTCTGTGACAATTAGTTCTTAACCTCAAACATTTTTTACTAAGAATTTTCAATCACCCATGATCGATGGATTTACCCTTTTGTTTTCTGTGATTTTGCTAAAACCTACCAAAATAATGTATTTTGTGGTAAATTATGATAGTCTGAACACAAAAAAGCAAACAAAATTAGTCTGAAGCATAAGAGCATCCGACGATAATGCACTTTTAGTTTTGAGTTCTGACCACCATCTTGGATTTCCAGATTGTACACTGGATACAACAGTACCAAATTTTTAGCCACTATGGCCTCCAACATGTTGTCTGGCAAAATATTTTGCACAGACTGGGAAATGACAGCTTGTGGATTGAGGAGCAAGTGGATTTTGACACTGATTATGGAAATTAGCCACAGACATTCCCAAACAAAGCCGTTCACGATAGTAAGGCCTTCTTTCTCTTTGTGACTGCATTTCTTCATTCTAAAACCCAATGTAGAGGAGTACAATCACAGACACAATACAGATAAGACCGGACAACCTCTTTTTCACATCATTAAAAAATGCATGCACAGCTGCGCCCACTCTCAGCATGTATACAGCCTTCTAAACGTCATCAAAAAACGGGTATTTTGCTGCTTGCGTTATTCGTTTTGAATTCAAGACCTAGATCAATGTGTGCTCATCTTTCTAGATCTTTTGGGGAAAACAAAAAAAAAACTGTATGCCATGGTTCTGTATAATCAATGGCTTGCACACCACTGCCCTCCTCTTCTTGCTTTCATGACTGCCGCCATTGTACACTCAATGGTGGGGGCCGCGGCATGTCGCAGTGAATGCAAAACTGGCCTAGTGTCCCATCTTAACTGTGCAGTATCTTTGGTACAATTATATCTACCATTTCCAGAGACTGATTAAAAAAAAAAAAATGTGAAAGGTATGGATATAAGACTAACAAATGTGAAGTGTCACACTTATTTTTTTTTTATTTATTTTTTTTTCTTTTTTAATTTTATTTTTGTTTCCCAAAGGCTGCATAAAAAAAACCTTACTATTCAAAGAATTTCTGTCAAGAGTTGTTTCAGAATACGCCACGTTGAGGAGAAATGAATGGATCTTGAAAATAAAAAAGTTTTGAACATTCCTTGTCATCCTCATTTTTCTCCTTCATCACATGTTTGATGTTTTCATTTTCTGGACATAAAAATCTATTTTTAGTAACACAGTCATTAGGTCACACAATGTGCCAGTTCAAATTTTTCATCATCAAAATCTATCACTTTACAGTTAAGCCAATTACCAAAAAAATGATACCCAAGAATGCAGGGTCCACCTGAGAATAGTAGATAGTATATAAACTGAGCTCCCAATTGTTCTACGAAAAAAAATTAACACAAAATGCAAAAACATTTAAGGGTTAAGCATGACATATTTTCACTTCTTTTGGAGCATTTCAACTGATTATATATGCTATATGGGTAGACAAAAATCTCAGGGAAGCCAAGAATTGTAAAATCCTGATTCATAGATCTTCAAACAGGATATTTATCGTCAGGTTTGACAGAATTTGTATGAAACCCGAAATAAGGAGCCATCTTACTGAAATTCTGTTCACTTTTCTGAATGCCAAACTTCGAGCACTGCCCTGAACTTCTGCAATTCAAGCTAAGCCAGAGGCGAAGGAGTCTACTGTTTACCTCAAAAGGATCAATGTTAACAAGAGGACCATTGTACAAAATGACCCCATCCTCCTGATCTGTGATAAACTCAATGCTGGTCTGGGATTCCTCACACTGTTGCAGAGTTTTGTACATGGCCACACTGCTGCCATCAAAGTAGTGGCGCCGCTGTTGGCACCGTGGTCCATCAAAGTCATCAGCACACACACATCTGTCATAACAATAGTAACAAAACTAATTATTCTCATGCCACACAAATTTTTCCAATAATGGGCACATAATTGTGAATGTATATGATGAACTATTGTTATATATACTGATGTGACAATCATACTTAAATATATCTAATGACAGACAGATTCATGTTATTCTTAACCACTAGAATACCATTCGCCGGTCATTGTCTGCGACCATTCAGTACCAAATCTTCCGCCACAAGCAAGTGGGTCCGTTTTTAATTAGGTATTTTTTTCAAAATCACATGACCTAGTGAACATCGCTCACATGTGGCTTTGTTTACTTGCTCTG
>JBCAUA010112014.1:0-10000 GCA_038406235.1 Peronia verruculata
CTTTCTTTCTTTCTTTCTTTCTTTCTTTCTTTCTTTCTTTCTTTCTTTTCTTTCTTTCTTTCTTTCTTTCTTTCTTCCTTTCTTTTAAAGCGTTTTTACGCTCTTTTTTTTTTCCAGACTCCTGTCGCATCCCATAGTTTAACAACATACGCCCTGGCGGCCTAAGACTCGCCAGGTCCAAAAGAAGACTAAGCTTATATTATGTCTGTGCTGCTATCCTAGTTACTGTGAGAAAAGAAATTTGAACAAACAAACAAACAAAAGAATATGATTATAATTCTACGAAACATATCATTATCTGTTTGAATGAAATATATAATAAGAATGTTCCACTGTAATGCTCTTTTGTAAATTATAGACATGCATAGCATGCAAGCGAATGCATTTCGTATTTTTATTTCTGTATATCTTTTTTTTTCCTTTTTTTGTCCTTCCTCCTTTCTTTTCTTTCTTTCCTTCTTCTGCTCACTCTTTCTTGCTGTTGTTAATTATCTTATCTCACTGATTATTGCGCCCAGGTGGTCAAAAGTGACTCAGGGGTCTATTGCGGCCAAGTTTTTCTGATTGACCAATCATTGAGTCTTTAATTTGATTCAGAACATTGGATTAATCCTTTTAGATTCTACATCTAACCTTACATTTTAGACTGCAGAAGGGAGAAGTTCCATAGCAGGCCAAGTGGCTTCGGGAAAATTGTGATTAGGGCTAGATTTTGGGTTGTGGTTAGATTAGGGATAAGACAGAGTTAGGTGGGGTACAATGTTTATTCAGGTACCCTGGAACATAGCTGCAATGCATGTATTAAAATCACCCGGGAGAAAGCGATCATTTGTCACTATTTTGACCACCTGGTAGCAATAGCTCCATCCTTATATTTCGGTTTTGTTTTTTTCTTCCTGTGTCTCTCAGTTTGCCCTATTGACTGTCTGTCAATCAACAACAGTGTATGAGTTCCACAGCAATTACTGCTGGCTTATGTTTGTTTCAAACAGTGCAGAGATATGAGATATATCGAGAAAACAAGCGAACTTTATTATGTTCTCTTGAAACTGCTTAATTATACCAATTGTACAGGCTTGGACAATAGAATACACGCAGAGCTTTAAGCCTTTTTTTTTTTTTATTGTAAGCCGATCTGTTCAAGGTTGCTTCATTGTACAAGTGCTTTGTGTGGAGCAATGCTCCAGACAATAACATACACTGCTACAACAAGATTCTGGCGGTATTGTTTCCAAGCTTATTAAATCCAAAACTGTCGTTTCGTGAACATGAATGAACATCAGTACCGTATGGCAACATTTTTTAGGTCTACCACTACAGTAAGCCACTTCTGACATTTTCAGGGTTAAATCACAAAGACAATACCTAAGAGGCGCTCGGGGAACGGATGATGGTGAACAGTGTGCAAGTGATCATATTATCTCAAGGCACAATGATTTGCCCGTCTGGCTTTTGCCCTTTCAAAGTTTCACATTCGTCTTCAGCTGTTTTGAATGGCCGCGGTTGGTTTGCATTACAATTTACATTAGGCCTACATGTTACGTTACAACACAGCAGACAAGAGCAGAGAGAGAGAGAGAGAGAGAGAGAGAGATCCCATCAGCACGTAGTCTATTCTAGTCTAGATGTATAGATCTCGATGAGGTAACAGGAGGTTTGAATAGAACCTACCAGTTACTTGGATTAAATTTGTTATTCAGAAGGGACCTCTGAAAAGGGCGGAAAGCGAATGAGGTATTTCCGGGTCGGTCACGTAACTGAGAAACATTGCTCACACGCTGGTTTATTTATATGTTGTAAATATCTCTGAATGCTCATCATTGGTTAAGAGCTACTTGCCATGCGCAAAGCATATAATAATATAATAAATAGAATAGATCTACACATATCAGCGTGTGAGCAAATAGTCATCTCTCATTCATGTCTCAGAGCTCGAAATATCTCAACATGTACGGGTATGCTTGGTTATACATGTATATATACATGATGATCTACATAGGCTTTCAGTTCATGCTGAAGGCAAGTTAATAAGATTATATTTATGATTACATTATCTTGACTCAAAAGCTCACTAAAATGTGAACATGGGCTAGATCTGTATCACACTACATGGGCTTGCAGTTACACTCATTGGGGCTCCGTATAGGCCTACGTATAAATCTAGATCTGTTTTATAAGCACAATAGGCCTTATGTAGATCTAAGCCAAATATGTTTCACTTAACTGTGTCGTACTTGAAGTTATAGCTAGAGTAGCCTATATAATATTAATAAGTGAACGACGAACTCACAGCTGAACAAGAGCAACATTTTGATATAATATTATTATTACTCATTCAGTTGTCCTTTGGGGCGCCTCAGAAGATCTAACAACCAGCTTCCTCCATTCCTCCTTGTTCTCTGCCTTTCTTAAGGTGTCCTTAAGCTCTTGACTCGTCCACTCTCGTATGTTGTCATCCCATTTCTTCTTTTGTCTGCTTCCTCTTCTTCTTCCTGAAATGGTACCCTGCAAGATCGTCCTTGCAAGGCCATACCACACCAGTTTACACCGCGCGGTTTATATTAATTATTATAAGTATGTACGTCAATTTGTCAGCGCCATCCTGCATTCACATATCACTCAGATATTGATAAATGTTTAAGAACGTGTCATTAAAAAAGTCGGTGTCAATGTTTCTAGATTATTCATGTCCGCTATCTAGATAAGATCTAGATCTAATAACAATAGTGTACACAGGCCGCGCCCAGACTCATAGTAAACAGATCTAGATCTACCTGTTGTGCAGTTACTTGGAAATCTTCGTTAGTGCTTTTCTTACTTAGTGACTATAAGTAATCATCCACTGGAATTGAGTCATATAAAGATCTATGTAAAACCAGTAGCCCACAATATTATTATTGTAAGCCTATTTAAAAAAAAAAAAAAAAAGGAATTGGTACTTAGATAGTGTTTCTCATTTTTTACAGTGTAGCCTAAGTAAAGGAACAGACAGTTACTGCAGTTTTATCAAGGAACTTGAGAATTACCGGCATCTGTATCTTAACCATCTCAGTTGCCGAGAGTAGCAGCTGCATTCAACATGCACAACTAAAACATACGTTATAATACAGAGGTTTCGATATGTATGCTGTTGGGCCTTGGCGTTGGACAAACGAAAAAAAAAAAAAAAAGGCATATTCCTCATCATTCTTATCTTATTTCTCTTACCTCTTCTTTCACCCCCCCCCCTCTCTCTCTTTCGTTTTTGTCATACGGCTTATATTCTATAACATTATGTCTGTATATGGGTGGATGAGTGTGATTGTATTCTTGTGTGTCTGTGCGTGTTTGCAAAAGTCCTTGAAATGGCGTTTGTTTCACTTTCAAAGCAATCTGTATGTCAGTTTGGCCTACATTCTGTCTTGTTTTACGTCGAGAGACGCAGAAAAAGTCCGCTTCCCACACCCCTAGACATTCTCAGGAGGTCCCATGTGGTGGATGTTTACATTTTTATTCTTTACGGAACAAATGCAACTACTTCCGATTTCCGATCCAAAACAGTTGTAAATGGAGGCATGGTTCTCTTACATTCATTTTTCCATTAACCCCATTCACGCCTTTTATCCTGGGCCTGGTTACGGGTGCGCTGTCCCAATTTTCCAGTAATGACTTGGGTGTTTGATGTACGAGAGCGTGTCGTTTTTATTTTTTTTTAACTTATTATTTTCATACTTCTCGTCTTGTATTATTTAGATTGTAGATTTTGGGTTTATTTTTTGCCGACATGTTTTCAGCTCGCTCTCCTTTCAGACGCCCGTCAATCTTCTGTTTTTCTCTATTTTTTTTTTTTCTCACCTCCTGCCTTCACATGGTGTAAGCTGTAGTCATTTAAGTATGAAAACACTATTCTGTATCATCATTAATATTCGACATACCAAAAGCAGTTCGAATAGGTGTTTCTTCGTTATAGTGTCAAGCATTTACGGTTCTCATTGACTTTGGCATAGAATTGGGTCGATGTCATATTTACGAGGAGACATAAACCCGGGACATACCATGACCACACTTTACTTTCAGTTGTTATTAACCATTCTTATGCTTTCTCATTCGTGATCGTGCTGTGCGCCGTGATTAACATCATTGTGCCATTCTGCTCCATTCCCGGCCTGACCATAAACTCGGACATCGTTAAGAAAAAAACGACGTTGTTCTTGACTATGAAGTGCACTTACAGTCATAATTCCTGGCACTTGTGTTGCTCCGCTAGACTGAGACGGAGTAGGAAATGGTGGTATGTAGACCTAGTACTGCACTTTATTAGTGGTGTCACAGTTTAGCTGCTCCTCACTTACAAACACAAACACACACACACAGATAGAGATCTACTCATGGATTATACGCACACCAGGGTTATGCTTGCTGCAGCTGCATTATGTTTGGCTATTTACGCCCTTTGTGACTGAACGAATTAATAAAAGTCCACGCAGTACTATTACAACCACCCAAAGGGTAACGTTGCCGTGATGATTCATTTAGGCTAGAGAGTATGGTAAAATGGTTTGGTAGATTTCAACCAGGTGGGACAAATGAGTTTAGACTTAACCACCGCCCTTTTTCCAGCTCAACTTCTAACTCCTCAAATGTTTGTAGGTTACCGCCCGTCACTCGTATGTGTACATTTAAACTCAAAACAAAACAAGAATGTTCTGGTTGATATTAGTATCAGATCAAAACATTTAATTAACATAATATATATACGGAAAGATGACCGTTTGAGTACTTCACTCTTTGAGCAATCCACGGTATCAAGCTCAGCGGTGAGTGATGAGGATTTTCAGAAAGGCTGTTGTGATGGAGACTAGGCTAGATCTGTATAGTCAGACCATTGGATAATTGCATCTTGTAAGGCAAAGTAGTCCACCATGCTTTTAATGGTTGGGGGGGGGGGGGGGTATTTATTTTTGTTCTTGAAGTGTTGTTTTCCCCCCCCTTTTTCCCCCCCCCCCCCCCCCGTTTTTTTCCCCCACAATCACGGCAGAGCTATGAATTCAAGCGTGTGTCATACTAATTAAGCAACAACAGATTTGTAACATCTGAAATAGTGAAGACTATATTGGGAGGCGTTAAAATGTATAGAGATAGAAAACAGGCTACTCATCCAATGTCAATTATCAGTCTGTGAAGGGTAAGCACGATACGTTCAGATTTCAGTTCTGAAAAGACAACCAAGGATATTTCAGAGCTCGCGAACTTTCGTCTCAATGCCGAATCCTTGTTATCGTGGACTTGCAAGAAAGCAGCATAATCTTTCTCGAAACAAGGTTTTTGGGTTTGGCAAAGAGGTGCAATGTTGGACAAGGTTGGCTAGTGACTGTTCCTCAAGTGCTGTTTGTGACCCGAGCCGATGCTAAAACAGATATGATGCTGAACAAAGAGATTCAGGTAGAGAGCTGTCTTCAGTTTTTAGTAAACGACGGCTCAAGGCAACAGGAAACATTGCACTCGAGAAAAAGAACAATGGATGACGCAGGGAGAGGTTGAACAGACACTGTGGGTAGCTGCACATTTCCAAGATCAAACATGAAAGTAATTCATCATTCTGTCGACTTTCTGGTTTATTATCTGGTGATCATCAGTTTTGGTGTGATTTTGTTCACCAGATGTTGCGAGCAATGTAATTACGGTAGTGAACGCCCCGGGTCCTATACTGAGGCTAGAATTACAACTTCCGCCCGAAAAAAGTAGCGCTGCTGTTAAGCTCTCAACATAAGAGCCACTCGACCAACATAGTCCTATTTCTCCCACGGTTTTCCTAGCCTTGTTGACAAATCAACGCACTTGTAAAATCATTATTTAACCTTAGCTGTAGACATTTTAATCTCAAAATGACAGTTTTCACACGTGAATTGTATAGAAAACTGAATCCACGGGTACTTAGCGATGTTATCTTTCAACACTCTTGCCACGAATGGTATCCCTTCATACTACATTTCTCCCCTCCAGCAGTGCTTTGTGATTACTGGTATTTTTCAATATAGATATTGTTTTTTTTATTGGAAAAGGCGCTCTCGTTTGTAGATTTGGTGGATATTCTTAGATAAACATCGGTAGAAAATTGTTAGGACTCAGTTACAAAAAAGACAGTGAGAAAGAGGCAGAGAGAGAAACATGGGACACGAAGAGGGAGAGATGGACGGGGAGAAGAGGTCGTGGATGAAATTTAATTGAAGCAGGCAGCTTTAAAAAAAAAAAAAAAGCATGCATTGTTAGGAATCAAATGTTCTCGTCTCAATGGTTTTAATTCAACGCAACTCTTCGTCTACGTGGTTTGTTTTATCACATCAGTCCAACGTGTGGTTTCGTTCGTCAGCCAGTCACAGCCATGGAGCCAGAAACTATGGAACGAGCAGTGCACGGCGCCTCTCACTCTTCGCGTATGGCGAACGCTGCGTGCCGAATTGAATGGTCAGGGCGAGGGCCGATTGAAGGGCAACAGGTGCTCACGGCTCTATTACGTAGAGGAAAACTCACGATTTAACAGCCTTTTTCCGATCCTAAACCATTAAAATTAAAATAAAAAGCAAATTTCGTATTGCATAAAACTTTCCGTATTTTTCACGTGTTCTTAAGGACATTTTTCCCGTTTACTTGTTTGAATTAACATTAATTTACTAAAATAACGTAAATAAATCTTAAAGTTGTAGTAAAAACGACGAAAGAGCAATGTAAGAGGGAGGAAGAATATCTTAGTTGTGCCTGAAAACTGAGTTAATGCAAAGTAATTTCAAAATGAGGTATAATTGTTAGAAAACAAGCGTAAATTGAACGTATAATTGTAGGCCTACTTGAAATTAAAGTACAACGTCGAAAAAGAAAACAGCGCATAAATCAAAACAAAACAACTCACTCTCGGTAGGCTACATAACCTTTATTAATAGGTGTGGGTAAATCCACAGATATATTTTGTAATTTAAAAGAACAGAAAAATAGAGAGAGTTATAGTGAGACAAAGGGATTGATAAAAGTACAAGACAAGGGGCGGGCGGTTTAAGAGACAACGTAAAACCTGTATGGGAAAAAGAAAAAAAAAAAAGGTGATATTAATTAATTGATATAAAAATGCCGTATTTCAATGGATACAAGCAAATAACGCCAGTCCTGTAATAAACAAAGACAAAATGAATCAAATGTATTGTTATTTATTTGATTATCATAACCATATACCCGTAAAGATTACATTAAACTTCCTTAGAAGTGTTAGTAGCTACTCTGTCCCTTTCCTAAACATATGGAGTCACATCAAGATACTCTGGGATTGCTCCTGGTTTTAGATATTTTAGTTTTGCTATGGGTCAGGCAATAATCCTCGTTAAAGCGAACACTGTGGACCAATCATGGTTATTTGGATACAAAAGCTTGTTATCTTCTCTTTGGCGACGATCAAACGGACAGACCCATCTCTCAACTAAGAAAATCTGAGGATTAACAATAAATTTAATAATGCCGGCAGTTCAGCAGAGAAAGAGGGGTTATTGGCCGGCTGTTAAGCTTTAATCAGTTTGTCTGACTGAAAACTTGCAGCTATTCTATCAGAGAGAGGCTATTAATTAATGGGACATCAAAGTAAATCAAAATCTAGGAAATTCCCAGTGACCACACAAGGGAAATTCCCAACGCAAGAGAGGCCCAACGACCTTTTGACCGGATGATTTATAGCCGGATCGGGCCTGATGTCTTATTAAATTCTAAGATTTTTTTGGTAGAGTGAACTCACTTCTTATGTTTAGGTTACACAAAAATGTCTATGTCCCGCTAATCACGGGAAAAAGAACAGATTTTGTCAAAACAATTATGAGTACAAGTTTAGAAACCATTCAAAGTTTAGCATTGAAAATGCCAATTAAATAAGTTGTATATGATTGGTATATAGCAGAAACACGCCGCTTCTGCAGACAAGACGTGATGCAACTCTCTTACCTTCAATAAAAAAAAAATAAAAAAAATAGTATTCAGAATGTAAATTGCAATTAAATCGTTCGAACTTAACACAAACGAACAAACAAACAAACAAAAACATTCAAACATTCATCATCTGTGGTATGTCACATCAGCTGATTTATTTTTTCCAACGTCCTCGTTTAGAGCAACCGATAACGCAACAAGCATGCATCATAATTAACAGCAAAATAATGATCCGGTAAAGTGATTGACTCCTTGCCTCCGTAGTTTCTGGCTCCATGGGCACAGCACATTTTTGCAAATCTGGTACGGGCACGCTCAAGTGAAGAATGACTAAATATGTTTATATCTTGTGTTATTTCAGCAACATAGGCTATGGTTAGAGGTAAATTTTGAGCACACACCCCCCCCCTTCCCCCCCCCCCCCCCGCATCTTTTTTCCTTCTTTTTGTCCTAGCCTATGTCAAAGTTAGACCAGTAGATACATGCATCACTGATATTCGCTGGACTGCTGAATATGTTACTGTATATCGTAACCCCACTCTTTCTGGCTAATCATCATTTTTTGTCCAACAATAATTATCTTTCCTCAAAAATTACTTTTGTCATTTGTGTGTGTGTGTGTGTGTATGTGTGTGTGCACGCACGTGCGCGTGTGCATGTGTTTTCTGTGGTAGTATGTCTATATCATATTGATAAAAAAGATGATTCTGACCGACACACAAGGTCAGTTACCAAATTCATGAACTGAACTGATCTTTAAGGCATTGGCAGAGTAATTTTCTTTCACTCATAGTGATAAGTGAGACAGGGACAGAATATATAAGAAGCAATGCCTCGTAGCAGACGAAATCGGAGGAGGACATTTTTGTGAGTCAAGTTTTCAGCACCAGTGTTTACATGCTTCTTTGGATTTTTTTTGTTTGTTTGTTTTTTAAATGCATGGTCTCACTCTTTTAATTATCTGAGAAGCAGATCAATCGAATACCTTTTTCATGTTTGTCCTAGCATTTGATGGTGTGATCCAGGTGCTGCACATCTTTCATCAGCTGACGGTATCAAATCAACCGTACCGCCGATTTGATGGGAACAGTCAGAATGATGGCAACGTGTTGAGCAGTTTTGCGTTGCATTTTGTGGAACAGGCTTAAAAATTATAATAAATCAACAACAACATCGTCAACAAGAACAATAACGACAAAGACAAAATGCTGTAGAAGAAGTCATAATAGTTTAATTAATTTGTTTATATACACATGTATGTGTATTTACTGTTTATTGAGCAAGATATGACATTTGCATGTCGTAATTCATTAGTTTTACTTAAATGTCTCTTGCACAAATAGGAAGTATTTGGCTTCTTTCTTGTTACATGTACCATCATCAGTTCCATGTAATAATGAATGTGTTCCTGCGTAATTGTATCGTGACCAGATATGGCCAGCCATTCAAGGCTCGGGTGAAGTTGAGCTTCGTCTCCTGAACTTTTCCAACCCTGAGGGCAAGAGAAGAGGTAACAAGTGCTGTGATCCTCCTGGATGGTCCTGGCTTGGCTCAAATGACTGTGGTACCTGTCAACATGTTTTTGAGATCTGTCTGGGAAATGACACACAGTATGTATAAATTCTTGCCTCATCTGCAGAACTGAAGCTAGGCTAGACCCGATACAAAAGAACTTTCGCTTCAGATATGAAATGCTCTATTATGACAACTCATAAAGCAGGATGGACATACTATTATGGTTATATAAGGGTGTTTCAGTATGTCAAGGTTTTTGTCAGATCTATTACTGAAGGTGAAATTATGACAGAAAATACATAATCTGCACTCATTATGATTCATATATTGTTAAACCATCAATCAAAGAATTGAACACAGAACAAAATGTCATCTGAATCATGTGAAAGTTGCACATTTTTAATGTTCATAGCATTTGAAATGATTCTTACTATACCATAAATCTATTTAAAACAAACTCTTTCCTTGTTATAGAGCTGTGCAACGAGGTCACTCAGACGCTCGCCGCGTGTAGCGGGGCTACACATTGGAGGGCTGGAACTAT